>JAOTOM010003552.1:0-164576 GCA_034440615.1 Ashinkailepas kermadecensis
ATCACAGCAGGACTATCTCAAGCAAAGAAGAATCTTGATCTTGATGGTCGCAGTCTGTGCTGTATGACAACGGAAATAAATAAAATCGGTATTATTGCAGTTTAAGGTAACCACGATACAAGTTTTTCACACATTTTCATGAAACATACAAAGGGATTAGGTTAGTTAAGTTAGTTTAATTTTGGGTTTTGTTGTAAGCTATACAAAAAAAATCCTGTTGTAATTTCTTGAAAAAATCAGTCTTTCTTCAAAAACAGTTCGGCTAGCTTAGGTTGGGTTAAGTTTATTTTTATCTTTATTATGGGAAAACAAAATTCCTTCACTAATTTTCCATTTAATACAAACAAGTTGCTTTCTTGCATGTAAGGTTAGGCTATGTTCGGTTAGGCTATGTTCGGTTAGGTTACGTTATTTTTTCTCTTTTCATTTTGTACATTACTTTTCATGCTACATTACCCAACTTCAAGCCCCCATTTGAGTATTATTTTGCCTCCCAACTGAAAAGTATGCATTTGCAGAGGAAATGAGTAGTTACATCATGTTCAGCATATTCACAAACATTGCATTACAAAATAATAATTTAATCAGAAATTACCATAAACTGCAAATTTACCATAAAATCAACAAGGTATGCGAAATTCCGAGCACCGGCTGACAACAATGCATAGCCCACGGTTCATTGAAGCAGTCTCCCACACATACGAAAAACCGACTACAGGCTGCAATCGGTAACTTCACGCGTAAAAATAATCAAGTTTGCGTTTATATTCAAAACAATTAAACCAAACTAGCGTGAAATGCATGCAAAATGTGATGTTTCCTTTCTTAACTATGACAAATATTTCAATGTAATTCGAAAGCGGAATATTTTACAGAAGACCTATCGAAATGTACAGTTGAAAACTGAGCAAGCATCAACAAGGTAACGCGCTACGATCTCACCGGGTGTTTCGTTATTGGGAACAATGGCCACAGTCAGTGTCCACACATGAGCAGAGTGACTGGCGCTCGGGTGGCCGCCACGACGTGGCGGATCTGGGAAGACCAGGAACCGAAAATGAGATCCTCATCAAGTCCAGGACAGCTGGTCTGGAACAAGTAAAGTGTTGGACCTAGGGGGCGTTCGTGCGAGGGAAAGTTTTCCGGTTGGATAATTCTTCAAGCAATAATTTCCCTGACTATTTTCCATCTGCGTTCGGTCAGTTTCCTCAGATATTATCCGCCGGTTTCGCCTCACGCGCCATGAATGAGATGAGCGTCACGGAAGGTTACAGGGTGGTTGTCAGGGTGGTTGTCAACCCAATATCCCTTAGCCATGCATCCAAGACGTTGAAGGGGGTTGAGAAAGCCGATAATCCGAGAGGGTCAAACTGGTCATGCACACCATTATACAATGATCACCAGAAATTAATTTCCATATTTACTTGAAAATTTACCTTACTTAGTGGTTGTTCATAGCACAGCTTTCTGAAAAGTTGCGCCAGTTCCGCCTCCGAAACTGGCACGCTGTTTTTTTCGACAAACTGTCCAGATACGACTCTCAATGCAAAACCACGTCCACATAATAACAAATAGCTTCAACATGCTGCTGAAAACTAGCAAATGCTTACTGAATACAGTGCAGCTTACATCGGGAATCCGGGGTCGCCGCCTGCCTCCGCCATATTCGGCCAAAGCAAACCGCGTCCGGTGTTCAGAAGTAGCGAATGGAAAATTATTGGTCTGCCGACCATGATCTGAAAATTATCCGAGATTCTCCCTCAACACATAAAATTTTCCTGGATAATTTTCCCTGTCGGTGGTTCCGAACGCGAATCTGTATAATTATCCTAGATTTTCCCTCGCCCGAACGCGGCCCTATTCTACGCAGGACTGGAGCAAGAGTTAGACGAGCAGTTAGACGAGCTGGGGATCAAAGACAACCGCAGCAGGATCTTCAACCTGGACGAAATTGGCCTCTCGACCCAGCCTACATCCAAGGGCCTCTTTTTCCAGCGTGGTGCCAAGGAGACCCACATCATCGCCCACAAAAATGGCAAGACTATGTGCACCAGCATGTCTTGCTGCAATGTCGCTGGGGGGACTTCCTTTCACCGTTCGTTGTCTACAAGGGGAGCCCAGGCATCCACCAGCTCACCGGTGCACCACCAGGAATGTCTTCCAATGCAACAAATAGCTTTGGATGGAGGAATATGTTCTCGAATATTGGCTCAAGGCGACGTTTATGAAGTGGCTGGATGAAAATAAGGTGGCAAAGCGAGTCAGGCTGATCTTTGACGGGCATGGACCTCGTGTGACTTATTTCATGGCACAAGTGGCCCATGGGAACGGCATGGCACTAAATTGTCTTCGGCCACACACATCCCCCGGGCGCCAACCACTCGATGTAGGTGTCCACGGCTCCTTGCAGACGTATTGGAGGTAGGTTCTGCGCGACTGGTACCGTGAATTCCGGCAACAATATGTGCGCAAGGCTACTTTCCGTCATTCTCAGGAAGCTCTTTGACCGCGTGCCCAAGAATTCAGGGAATGCCACCAATATATTCCTTATATGTGGCATTGGCCCGTTCAACAAAGGTATCATCGTGGATGACCGGTTGGTGACTACAACTCCCTATACCTCTTCAGCATCCACGGCAGCGTCTAGGCCTAATTCCTGTGCTAGACCTTGCATGCGGCATCTAGTTCGCAACAAACTTTCATACTTTTCACTCCCCACAAGGCTATACGATCTGCCCTAATTACTGTCATCTCTCATCAAGCATTGCCCTCGACTTAAGAGGAACTTCTTGCGTGGAAACGAAAGAGAAAGCGGATCCAGCTCAAGATTGGTGAATGCATTACGAAGCCGAAGGCTATATATTGACTGCGAATTAAAGAAGTTGAGAGGAACCCGGAGAAGACAAAGTCTGCAACTAGAAAGGGACTACACTTGGCAGTACAGAAAGCAAGTTTGGCAGAAAGAGGCTACACTACACTGGGCTACACTACACTTACACAGAGAGGCTACACTTGGCATCACAGTGAAGGCTTCAGCGGGAGTGTGGGTGAAGAACACGTTCACACATCCACCTAGGCCTGGGCAGCTGACCCTTGACAGCGACGACGATGGCGACAAACAACAGACAGACAACCCACTACCACCAACACGTTTAGCGACAAAGAAGGCACCCTGCAGACTATGGGCGGTATCAAAGAAGATGTTGGGAAGTTCGTAGCAGCTGTGTATGATTCTAAGTGGTTCCTACATCTCGGTTTTGTTGAAGCAGGACAGTGAGATGGATGAAGTGGACCTACGCTTCATGGCATTTGAAGGACCGAAGACGGTGTTCCAGTGTCCAACGAGAGTGGATTAGTGCAGTGTACTGGTGTCTGACATCATTAGTGTCCTAAAGGAATCCCCCCCCCCCCCACGACGGACTTCAAACAGTGCCAGCCACTTCTCTATCCCTAAAACCACAATGGATGCCATCGACGTAAAGGGTCCCAATACAGTTCTAGGCCGAAGTTGACAATCTTCTTAGTTTAATGACAGGACAATTATAAGTTTTAAGAAATAAATCTGGGCAAGATTACCCCATGGGGCGGAATATTTGACTGTGGTGCACATCTTCAACAAGTCTGTGTCGTGACCAAAAATTATATTTCGACAAAAACTATTATGGGTGCCCTTAGAAGAACGGCTAAACGTATAGATCAGGCAATACAACGTCAGTATTCCATACGTGGCGGTTTGTATTTGGCGAATACCACCGCTCGTGGCGAAATTACCACGTTTTACTCCATAGAAACGGCGACACCATCTGATCAGCCGGGGTAACCACAGAACAGAACAGAACAGAGCCACAGAACAGGACAGCAATTCAGTAAGTACGACGAACAGATCAATAATAATAACACATTGTTCCGAAACTTCCCCGAGTTTAGCACAAAGCAACATACCGTACACAAAGAAAGTACAGTGAACAGTGAGCATGGCTTCCGCTTTCAAGTACATTTTGATATCTCATAAGCTCCACGCTAATGAATTGCTACCAGATTACCTTGCTCGATTGTGTCCAACAATGTTGCCAGCAATAATCATGGCACAGTATTCTGCAGAACAATGGCTGTCATTGGCGGTATATTGTTGGTAGTCTGACTTCTAAAGTATCGGTGGTGCTCATGACACTTCTAATGATATTGGAGCCGACCGCAAACGTTTTAAAAATGGATTATCCAACACCTTGTTGTAATTTTGCTGCTCCATTACTCAGCAACGATGCAGGTGAAAACAAAAATATTTGTGGCTCATTGTATTACGTCGCCACTTATCAGAACAGCTGGGGTAGAACCAGTCACAAAATGTTGTTGCACCCAGACAGTAGACCCCATCTGAAATCATCTAAACTCGCCAGAGTGGAGGAGGTTCCCAACTCTGCGAACTGTCCCCTCGGTGTTTCCACTTCATGAGGGTGAGACAATTTCCACAGAATGCAGTGCCGGCCGACTGCGGGAATGCATGAAGCGCCGCTGGCAGCAGGCCGATGTTCCGAGTCGACGTGCAGCACAGCCGGACCAGCGGACAGCCTGCGCACCACGCAGCCAGTCCACAGTTCAGCCAGTCCACAGTTCAACCAGTCCACAGTTCAGCCAGTCCACAGTTCAGCCAGTCCACAGCTGAGTCAGTCCACAGCTCAGCCAGTTCACAGCTCAGCCAGTCCACAGCTCAGCCAGTCCACAGTTCAGCAGGTGCACAGCCCACACGGCACCCGCACCAGCTCAACCATCGCGGGACTCTGCCGCGCGCCACAACCTGACCCTGACTACAGGCCCAGTCTGACCCTGACTGCAGGCCCGGTCCGACCCAACTGGGCAGCCGCAAAGTCACCGGAGTTGGGCAGAGGTCACGTGCCCACGTATTCCCGGCACCGGCCGGAGCAGCGCCAGAGATCGGAGTGGCCAGTGGCCGGAGTAGCAGGTGGTGGCCGGTGTGGCAGGCGGTGGCCTGAGTGGCAGACGGTGGCCGGAGTAGCAGGCGGTGGCCTGAGTGGCAGGCGGTGGCCGGAGTGGCAGACGGTGGCCGGAGTAGCAGACGGTAGCCGGATTGACAGACGGCGGCCGGAGTAGCAGACGGTAGCCGGATTGACAGACGGTGGCCGGAGTAGCAGACGGTGGCCGAAACAGCACAACAGTCCGCCCGCCACCCCTGACATGAAGTGTGTGGCCATTCACATTGACCAATTAAACAATGTTCAAGTAGCGGGGCCTCAACAGTGCCAATGCAGCGCAATTCTTAGTTCAGAGCGGCAGAAGGCACATTGGAAAACAAATTGTGTCCACTGGTCAAGGATGGAGGTGGGACTGTCCAGGCCCGGCGGCATGGGCACCGTCCCTGGTCCTCTTCCAATGCACGACACTGCCGACGGGTTTGATAAATACCTACATATGTTTTCTAATGCTGTGAGCTTGTGTTTTTGGTCACTACAACGAGGCCATTGGCGACTGTGTTTGATCCTGGCACTTTCGTAGAGGTCCATCAACTCATTTGTACTGTATAACTTACCACTTCACTTTCACTGAAAGCATGACGTGTACAATTCGTGGGTAGTTTTTGTAACCCTGTGCAACAACGGCTAGGGACGTGAAGTAAGTGAGTGATCTATGTATTAGGCAATACAACATGATCCATCGCATGGGCCCATCCTACTCACGAAGACCCCAGATGCGATGTCCTGCAGGCGGCTCTACCGCTCTACCGTTCCCAGAAGAGACACAGGGGAGGCTGGGCTGCCGTGGGGCGCCCGCCGGTCTGATCGGCGGCCGATGTATTTAACTGCCGCCCAATTGCACTGGAAGACCTGCCAATTGCCTGTCGGAAATGCCGCTCCACAGCGCGGCGGAGGGGAAAGTGTCGAGTGCGGGCGGCACCAGGTCGGCCCGGCTGCTCCACATTCGGTCCGTTAGGTGGCCGTCGATGTTCGGGTGCGCAGGTTCTGTCCAGCTGCGGCGTGCGCAGTCAACCGTCAAGTGTAGCCGGTGGTGTCTGGACGCGTGCTGGTATTGGCGCGGTGATGCAGCGTCGGGCAGGGGCGGATCCAGGAAGTGTCATCGGGAGGGAGGCACATTTCTTCGGAGGGGCACCTTCGGCGGAAGCATTCGTTGAGCTCGAGGAGAGGTGCACTAGAGCCTTGCAGCTGCTCTCTTCATGTATGCACCATGCCTTCCTCATGTTGTCATCATAATTCCATAATGTTTCCATCATGCTAGTTGTCGCGTTACTGGTTGACGCCTGGACAAGGTTCGCCTCTCCCGTCCCGCTTGGAAGCATCAGCCTGCAGGATCATCAGCCTGCAGGAAGTATTAGTCTGCACTGGCGTTTCTGATGTACAATCAGGGGCGCTGATTTATGATAATCATTGGAGAAGGCCCACTGCATGGAGGAGATGGGCAGGTCTAAATGGATTTGGGGCATCACATGGTTGAAAAGCCAGCATGTTGAAAGTTGAAATTATGCGGAGGAAACCAACATTAGGAGGACAGCAAGGTCCTCTGAAAAGCATACAAACCGACACCCATACTGCAACGAAGTCAACTTCGGACCCCTCTCTCTCGTCTGGCTCCTATGTGTCCGGACTCGTCGAGTCCTGGGACTGGTCGAGTCCTGGGACTGGTCGAGTCCTGGGACTTGTCGAGTCCTGGGACTGGTCGAGTCCTGGGACTGGTCGAGTCCTGGGACTGGTCGAGTCCTGGGACTGGTCGAGTCCTGGGACTGGTCGAGTCCTGGGACTGGTCCAGTCCTGGGACTGGTCGAGTCCTGGGACTGGTCGAGGCCAGTCATGAGCGCTCCGAGCGGAAGCCGTCGCCGGTGTGCCGGCGCTGACATCGACATCTAACGCCTCGACTCTCGACTGTGGCCGGGAGCGTTACGTTACGCCAAATCAGTTCCCGTTCTCACGACGGCGACGACGGCCAGCCGATGGATGCCGTGTCATTGCGACACGGCACAGTCGGAATTGGTGGCGCCGTGTCACCATTGTGACACTCATGTCAGTGTGGCCGGGTGGTGCGCGACTGACCCAGGTCAGGCAGACGTCGCGGGGGTGGTCTGGTCGCGGACAGGTGAGACGGAGTGTGCTGTCGGGCTGGTAGCTGTGTCCTGGGGGTGTGGCGTGGGCGGTGGTGCTGTTGAACTGTTAACTGTTGTCAGGTTCGCCGTTTGGTTCTATCAGCCCTGTATGCTAGGCCTGGGTGTGGTTTGAGCCTGTTGGTTTGGCTGGGTTTGGGAGCATTGGATTGGCCTATTTGTGCGAAACCATAGACTATACTGTCAGAACGGAACCTGTTGCACGCAATCTACTGCTGTTTTTGTGTGGGTGTGTGTTTTGTGCTGGGGTTGCCCTCGTGCGCGGCGCGCTGGGCGCGTGTCCCGTCGGCGGGGCTCGTTCGGGGTTGCGTGCCGCTGACCGCTGCCGTGACGGCTAGACGCCAGCTGACTGCTGAACGACCGTGACGGATCGGTGGAATGGTTTGTGTTAATGGCGTGCTGTTAACAGACGCCAATGCCACCAGGCAACTCTGTATGGTCGCCGCAACAAACAGCCGGCATAGATCAAGCCCTTGGCTTCCGGCAAAAAGTGTTGTTTTTGAAGTATGAAGAAATAAAGCCGACGCCAAAGCCACCAGAATATTGGTTATGGTGCCTGTGGTCTGAATTACCTAATTTAGTATGCGCTTATAGCAGGAGTGTCACCTTGTATGTGCCAAGGGGAGCCACTGCCTCTTCATCCATTGACCTCCCACCACCTTCCATGAGGTCAAAGCTTAACAATCATCGGGAACATGGTCGTACACTGGATACATATGGTCTTCGGGGCAGCTATGACCATCAAAAAGGTCATTTGCCCCCCAGAGGTCAAGAATGTTTCTAGACTGCTACCTACGAGAACAAAACATGCACTTTTTGCTACCTGGGTCCGGCTTAAATGAATATCGACACCGATATTGTTCCTTGTGAGCGACGGTGCTGCCACCTTTTAGCTCCTCACTTGTTCGCAACGCCACCTGCTCTACTCCATAATTGTAACTCAAGTAACGTTACCCAGACGTTGGCGGTCGCGTTGGCGTTATTTGTTTCTGCACTATAGTTCTTTTGGGGTGTCTGCTGCTAGTTTTTCATTGATATGACCATAAATCAACTAATCATAGTTTAATTTATTATTTAAAGGCCTAGCAATGTATTATCATGTGCAATACATGTTTTTATGTGCATATCACGCCCAATAACACAATCAAAGTTACCAGCACTTGTTACCTGGTGAAGTACGCATTGGCGATTCATCCTTCTCTATACAATGACATAGAGATGGGTCTTGGAATAATATGGTTCGTAAACGGATACTCAGTACCAAAATAGTACTGTATTAATTAAGCAACCACCGATGTCATGGGCAAACCCATGGGGTGATGCAGTATCGCTCAATACTGTAGCAGCCTTTTAGTCAGAATATTTCATAATCTGGATGTCTTCTGTTCGTTTCAAAACTAGTTTTTGTGGAAAGCATTCGTGACCAGTCACTTCTTTTTATTTCAATACGTCATGGATAAATTGCTACTTGAGTGAGATATTGAGGGCCAATCTTGCTACCTACCAGCGTAGGCAAATTGGCGACTTTCTTGACCTCTGTGGCCCCACCCAACGTCATGACGTGACATCCGTTCGTAGTAGCATGCATGTTGTAATCTTGTTGCTGTTGTAATTTTAGTAGCATGCATGTTGTAATCTTGTTGCTGTTGTAATCTTAGTGGCATGCATGTTTAATCTTGTTGCTGTTGTAATCTTAGTAGCATGCATGTTGTAATCTTGTTGTTGTTGTAATCTTAGTAGCATGCATGTTGTAATCTTGTTGCTGTTGTAATCTTAGTAGCATGCATGTTGTAATCTTGTTGCTGTTGTAATCTTAGTAGCATGCATGTTGTAATCTTGTTGCTGTTGTAATCTTAGTAGCATGCATGTTGTAGTCTTGTTGCTGTGATTTAAACGGCGACTCGGCTCGGCGACCACCAAGCTGTGGCTTTGCAATGTGGCATTGTAATATGGCAATTTGGTCGTACATTGCTCAGTTTCGTGGCATTCCAAGTCGAGACTGGTGGACCAACTCCAACCCCCGTCAAAGCAGGTGTGATGTTGGGGCTTCGTCTGTGTTGATGTCAGTAACTTACTCAGGCTGAGTGGAGATTTGTGATGGCAGGACCGCTGCGGCATAACTGCAACCTTTGCCCGTCAACCAATTGCACATTTTATCGAAGCTCCAAACATGTCCAAATCTATGATGACCTTGGCCTGGCCAAATTCACGTTATACTTCACATTGCTGATACCTGCCTGTAAATGTCGTGTGGCTATCCTAGCTAGCTCCAGACATCTTTGGGACGAACACATTCTTCTATCTATACCAGTATAAGGCTGGGGTGCTGTACCAGTATAGCAGTGCACGAAGAGCGGGAGCAGGTTTTAAAAGCGCCGGTGAAGTGCAGTATTCGTCTATAATAATTATAATTCGTAGGGGCGTTGCGCTGAGTGCGCTGCGGTGTATCCAGCCGAACACCGTCCAGCATACCTGCAAAGCCAGGTTGATTTCGAATGAGATGCGTTCACCAAATGACATCACCAAAAACAAAAATAGAAAGTGTCGTCCCTCCCGGGTTTGAGTTCGCGACCCCAGGGTTCGAGTCGAAGACCGCGGCCATTTGTCACCCGGTACGGGTGACGAGTGTCGGCTGTGGTGCGGGCAGCTGCCCGGTACGGGTGACGAGTGTCGGCTGTGGTGCGGGCAGCTGCCCGGTACGGGTGACGAGTTTCGGCTGTGGTGCGGGCAGCTGCCCGGGACGGGTGGCGAGTGTCGGCTGTGCTGAGGGTAGCTGCGCCCGCTTGCATGGACGCGCTCCTTTCTTTTATGTAAATGGAAAGCACATAAGAAAGATTTTAATTGTATTGAGTAAATAAAAACCAAGAAGAAGATGTAAATAAAAATGAAAAAAAAAAAAAAAAATAAAAAATAAAAGAACAATAAGAATAAAAAAAGAGGAACCTCCAAATTTATTTTTATTATTTATTATTGCTGTTTTATTTTAATTGAAACCCGCCTATTTTATTAAATTTTCTTAAAATTAAAAATAATTTTATGAAAAAAATAAAGTGGTGAAAAAAAAAAAAAAGTATAATAAAAGAGGAAAAAATTACTAAAAAAATGAAGGGTAAAAAAAAAAAAGGTTTTTAAGAAAAAAGGGTGAAGGTGTGGTGGGGTGGGCACCGGTAAAGTTGTTTTAGGTTTTGGTTTTATTGTTTAGTTCGGGTGTTTTTGCCCTCTGCTATTAAAATAAGAAAAATTAACTTCCCCAAAAAAAAACCTAAAAAAAAAAAAAAAACTTCCGTTAGGCGTCATGAGCGGACATAATACCAGTGGCGCCGCCCTGGTGGTGGCTTTGTGAAGTAACACCACCAGAGTGGGCTTTCTATGATTAATGCTATATTCTAGTTTCTAAAGGGGGTGCCAGTAATTTCCAATGGTCAACTTTAATCAACATTGAAATAAGCTCTCTTATGATATGTAGTTCGTTTTATTATCAAATAATTTCACCCTGTCACTTTGCCCTCAAAGTGAAATGGGAGCAATTGGTCACTCAACATCTTATCATAAAACGCGTCATACATCTTCTGTGTGATGCGCTGACAATTTCCAACGTTCTTAACGAAACGAAAATTGAACGTACTACATTTTGATATCATCTTGAATAACTTACATGAAGGTTTAACCCTGTCATTTTTGCACTCAATTCCAGGATTTGTGTCTCGAATTATCACATTGTATTCCTTTAAATTGTATATCAGATGTTCTACATTAGCGAATTAATTTCCAATGGTCTCAAAAATACCGACATAAAATCAGCTGCCTTCTGATGCCATACTCGACTACATTTATAGATATTTAACCCTGTCATTTTTGCACTCAATTCCAGGATATGTGTCTAGAATTATCACATTGTATTCTTTTAAATTGCATATGTTCTATATTAGCGAATTAATTTCCAATGGTCTCAAGTAAACTGACATAAAATTAGCCGCCTTCTGAGCCGCCTTCCACAGCCTCCATACTAGACTGCTTTTACAAATATCTAACCCTGTCATTTTTCACCTTTTGACATGAAGCTTTTATGCATTAATGATGTTCTGGCATGTCTCGATACACGTCAATCGCCGACAGTTGCTGCCCAGAGGATCCGAAGGGCCGCCGAACGGCGACACGACAAAAACAAAGTTAATGCCTTGATCAGCACCAAGCAACATCGGCTCTGCCACGCTAAAATTATGTAGGAGAAATTCACGGTTGTAGTTGCATTCTTTCCATTCAACGCCCACAAGCGTATTGTTCTTAAACAATATCGAGAAAACCTGTCGACCTGAACTCAGTGGTGGCGGAAATCATGCCACGCACATCACCTATGGTTTCAAATATGAAAATTGCCCAGTAACTTTGCCATCGAGGTCCATTAACGTTCAGGGAACGGTTCGGCGCCCCGCCATACCATTAATGGTGGGGCGGTCAGCGGCGGGCCTTGTGGCCGCGGGCGGCGCCGCCGGCGGTCCACCGTCTATGGTGTATGAAGATCAAGAAAATAGTTCCAGAAGACAACACACAAAGTAACAATGTGCGCAATATATCACTGTAAGTACCAATGAAATGGACGTCTGAAGGCAAGCTAACTTTAATGAATGCACTTCGCGTCATATTTTGTGGAGACAGAGTCTCATAAATTGTAACTATATTATTCGCGCGCACACTAGTTAGCATCCGGGCGCGCTTATCGCGGGCGCATATTTCAGAGTTCTTGAATGGCATCAGGAACCTGCCTGTTTTCTTTCTTTTCTGGAGGTCCCCTCGATGTCCGCATTAGCATTGCGTCTGACGCCTAACGCATAAAGCGTATAAAGTGACGAGCATAAAGCTCGAGGTTTTTGATCAGGTCAAGGTCAAATACCAGGAAGGGGCGGGGATGGCCGAGCGGTTAAGGAGTTGAGCTCTGGATACCAAAGGTCCCGGGTTCAACACTCGCACCACTCTGTACATTTCCAAATCCCGCGGCCCACCGGCGAAACAGTGTGGGTGGCGCCATTAGCCATGATTGTGCATAAAGTGCTTCGAGAACCACCCAATAAACAATCAAATACCGGGAAAAATATGACGGGATCTTGATGATGCCAATCTCGAACCAGATTATACTCAGAGGAGGTATTGAGTGACACCACACCAACACACAGCTAAACATCTACACTATTTAGCAAGCATATGGGAAAAGTTTGTTTTTTTTTTTGTTGTTTTTGTTGGTGTCCATTTGACCATACATTGGTTGGGTGTCATTGTCTTTGTCTTGGCCGAACACCATTTGCAGAGAGTGACGCATCACGCCTCTCGTATTTCAGATATGTGTCATTCTATCAATGGCCGGACTAAGTTGATTTAACGAGCGATCAAGATAAGCGTACCATATGCGTTTTTGACTTGACCCTGGGACTCACGGAAGACGCCACAAGTCAGGTCAAAGTAAAAAAATGGGGATTTGTCGAAGTCGCACCTTCCTGCCAATGCACATCAGAGTCCAATTGACGGATGTGTCCAGACGGGAATCCATAGCCCTGAAAGTTTAGGTTTCATGGATACACAACGTTGTCTGTGGGAATCACGTGTGTCGTCACATGTTTGACGTCACGTGCTTGACATCACACGAATGACGTCATACGCTTGCCGGCATGGCCACGTGAAGTGAAGATTGGTATCGTCACGAAGCCACACCATCCAACGAATTCATATAGCACCCAATGTTGAAGTCATACGTGACCTCAACATTGGGCGCAGTAGTGATAAGTAAAAATACAGTAATAATGAGCCACGTAATACGCGCTATTTACATTTGACATACGATGCACTTGAGACAGGTCAATGGCTGGTACGTTGGCTTGACCGGGCATTGACTGGTCTCCTGAGCCGCACACCATTAGCCGGCCAAATAACTGATTTGATGGACAAGGATTTCAGTACGCGAGGCTCTTCAAGATTTTCTGATTAGCTGTGGTGCAAATTACAATTTATATATATGCATACGGATATATATATATATATATATATATATATATATATATATATATATATATATATATATATATATTTACGTATATGAGCCTGACCGGGGTCCGGGCAGTCTTTTCGCTGGCCGCGCTGTCACTTACGGCAGGGAACGTAGTCCAGCGATGGAAATAGGCGATTTCAATCATCAGTTCAGTGCAGGGCGGAACTACCACTCCGCTGACGCGAAGCAACGGTGGCGGCCGTGCTGCCATCTGTTACCAACTGTGCAATTTGAGTGTTGCCCCGCTGCTCCTGGTGGCAGCACGGCTCGGGCAGTGTCCGACATCTGTGGTCCGAACACCGAAACCGAATCTGAACCTTTTTAGAATCGCTGCGAACAGGTCGACATTATCGTTCGCATTCTGTATTTGACTCCAACACAGAAGGTACATATCAAGGGTTGGCAACCAAAATACACGAGATCAAACAAGAAATGTTTACATTTTCACCACGCAAAGCCGGAAATTTTCGGCGCGCATTGCCCACCGAACCGCCGCCTCTGTTTCATCACATTTTTGGAGGATCGACCTACCCTCAAGAACTCCTGGCTGCGCCTCGACTGCTGCACTCTGGATGGCTCGGCGGAGCTGAGAGCAACAATGGCGATACTGTTTTTGTACGAAAACGTGCCAATGTATTTTTAACTGCGCTTCATAACGAACGTACGCACGGTCTGTACTGCGTATGTAGCGTCGGTACGTACGTACGGTCTCTGGGACCAATTTGGGACCCCCTTGGGAATTCTGGCTGGAGTAGAGTGGAGGCCGATTGTGACCTCATTTGTCCCTGAAGGCATTGATCTAGGGTCATGAAATGTATACTGCAGCGAATTCACTACAGCCGTAATTCATCCAAATTGTGTGCTTCTAGTTTCAGTAGTTTCAGAGATTGTAGGGGGCCGGAACCTCCCCCCCCCCACCCGGTGGGGGTTATGTGAAAGGCGTGTTGACCAGGAATCTTCTACACTTCCAACGGTAGCGTTGCTTGCACTCGAAATGTAATGGAATGTGGTGCGTACGAAATCGGGCTATTGAAATATACAACTAGATATGTATGTAATGTTTTCGTGGCGTAACAACCCGTCGCTGTGAGGTAAGTGTGTATCACTTTGGTTCGAGGATACCAAAAGTCTAATGTCGGTAGAAAGTGAGATGTTTTACTGTATAAGTTAGAGTAGCGTGAAGCTATCATGGAACCGTCTCAATGGCTCCAGTTCATCAGCATCCCTTTCAATTGATTCTGGGGCAGGGACGGATACCAGGGGGCGCTGAGGGCATGTGTCCACAGTGTACCCTCAGGTTTTTGGCCAGAGGTGCGCCTTGAAAGAAGTCTGCCCTTCACTGGGCTCGAATGCCCCCTCAAATTTTTCAGCCAGAAGCGCCCCTCCAGAGACAAAGTTCCACCATGACAATTCCAGATGGTCCAGACGGACATTCGTGGCATGACTAGGCTTTAATCGAGTATTTCCCCTCCTTACATTCATAGACAAATATTAGCACATCAAGCAACCTATGTCGAATGGCATGGCCTGTAGGCATACTGGGAGGAGGAAAGAATGTGATTAGTGATTAGGTAAGAGGACAGCTGGGTACAGACAACTTTTTCACATAACTTGGATAAGACTAGCAAAATAGTGATTGGACAAAAGTTACTGGCGGCATCGCGAGGCCCAGATTTGTGAAGTGCAACAAATGAGGAAATTTTCCACGAGGCAGGGAACACGCAGGAGACGACAGATGTGTTAATAAGGTGAAGTCGGTGAGGCCCGATAACCGGAAAACATTTGCGGAGAGCGTGCAGTGGTACGCCATCGATGCCAACCGCTCTCGACGAAGACATGTCACATATGGCTCTAAATAGTTCGGGCAGGGTCAAGGGTATAGCCGGAGGCCGGTGGTAGTCACACAAGGTGGTCCCGGAGGGATGGGGGGGTACGCCGCGGCTGCCAGCCGCGAGATCAGCGGCAATGCGTGGGCCCACGGAGGCAAAGTGACTATTAAATTCGTCTGCCACCGTCGCTGCCAGGCCCCTCGCGGCCCCCTCACCTCCGCCGGCCGGTCGGAGCGCGAAGTCCTGGATGTAGCGCCAGAAATTGGTACGGTCTGTCAGCATTTGCGCACACAAACTCACGCCTGGCTTTTGCGAACACAGATTTCACACGGCTTCACAGCCTCCGATAAACTACCAAGTCATATTCGGTGCGATAGCTTCGCCAAGACTGGAAAGCCTGGTCGCGGTCAGGCATGAGGTGCAGCAGGTCCGGACTGTCACCTACCCACGGACACCAGGCCGGGCGGGGGGTGGACGGTCTTGAGCGGACAATGCACGTTCACCGCCACATGCCACAAGTGCATAAACTCCTTCAGTTTTGTGTTCACCCCCGCTGCCCGGTACATACTGCTCCTGTCCGCCCGCAAGAAGTGAAGGTATGTACAAGGCGTCCCAGTTAATCTTGCGCCAGGGGCGATAGGTGAAGGACGCCCGGCGACACCGCAGCCCGCGGTAGGGCACGCGCACAATGACTGTTTCATGGTCAGCAATCGGTACGGGCGGCAGCTGAATGGCCGACTCAAGATCCGGGACATTGGTGATAATATGGTCCAGCAGTGTTGCCGTCTGCCTCAGATGGGTCGGCTGCCGGACAAGCTGAGAGAGGCCGAGATCCTGCAGCACCTGTCCGTAGCGACGAACACCGGGGCAGTCGGAACGAAGAAGGTTGGTATTCATATCGCCCAGACAAAAGGTTGGCTTGCCGAGACTGACGGCGGCACGCAGCTGGTCGTGTAGCTCGTCCCGGCCGTCAGACACGGGCCCCGATGGCGGGTGGTAAACCACGCCCACATAGTAACAGCACGGCGTCCCCCGCCACTCAGAGACACCCACAACGTCTCGCAGGACGAACCGCTACTTCAGATGGTGAGCGTCTTCATCTTGAAGTTTTCCTGACATAGGATGGCGACGCCACCGCCTCGGGTTCCAAGTAAATCCAGCGGGCCGCAGAAAACTCGCTCCGATGCCCGAAAATTTGCAACAGGAACAGCCAAAATCGCGTTGGGGACACGGCTAAGTACTTGCGCCCCACAAACTCGAGCCGGTCCCACAAATATCGCTCTCGGGACCCACAATTCCCGTCGGTGGTCCCCAAAATTGGTATGGGCATCAAAAATTAACGTCAGGGCTCCCCAAAATTGGCGTCTAGGGCCCCACATAAGCACGTGTGACCCCAACAATCTTACCGGTACCAGGAAAAAAATCAAGGATTCCGAATATAAGGGATGCGCCCTCTAATACAAGGATGGATTCGGAAAAAAAACAAATGTCCGAGTCAGGAAAATGGCACTAGAGCACCCAACATAGCACAAGACGCTTTCACAAATCGCGTACGGACCGGGAAAAAAAGTACGGGAGGTCGAAAAATCGAGGCGGGATACAAAAACATGGCGCCAGAGGCCTGAAAAATCAGGCCGGGATTCGGACTTTATCAAATCCAGAAAAGATCCACAAAAATCGCATCGAGCCCAGAAAACTTGCGTTGGGTTCCCGGTACCACTTGCCTGGGCGCGATAAGTCGCGCCCGGACCCGTCAAAATCGCACCGAAGCCCCAAAATCGTACTGGGGCCACACAAATGTGCGTCAGAAGTGCCAAATAAGCACAGCGGGACCCTAAGAGCACAACGGGGGCCGAAAATGCAACCGGCCCTCCAAAGCGCACAGTCTCGCAAAAAGCGACAGGGAATTAAAACATGCGCAGCAGCCCTAAATTTACACATCGGGAGCTCTAAACAAATACACCGGAAGCTCTCAAAGCACACAGGGGCCATGACACCTCATAAGGGCATGAAAAAGAGGCTGGGGGCGCAAAAAGCAACATGGTCCCAACAAAAAGAACAAAAAGACCGGGTACTAAATAAACACATCGGGATATTCGAAAACGCCTCGGTATCTAAACAAATTATCCGTGCACACAAAAAGAATGAACCCTAAAACGAGCAGGGATTTCGAAAATGTGTTGGGCACCTAACATGAATGGATTGCAGTCCTAAGACACATCTGTAGACGAAGAAAGACACAACGGGTCCGAAAAAGAACACTGATACACGGCCTCGTTTCGGTAGTCAATCTGGGAGCATATTTAACTAAATATATGAGGTGCAACAAGGCTCAGCTGGTATCCGAATGTCTTAACCACCAGAATATGTGGGAAGTAGAGAACTAACGATAGGTATTTTATTAATATAATTTTCGCAGTGAACGCCCATACGAAGCATTCCATCACGTCACATATGGCGCAAGTCTACCATGCGGTAGTAATTAGCAGAACGTAGGAGGCCTAGCAGAAACCATAGCATCGCACGAAGTGTGGCGAATGCGCAAGGTGGGTGTGCACGTGCAGGAATGTTGGCGGCGTGGCGACCGGGCGCCATGAACTGGAATGCCTGACATTGGGAAATTTGACATTTTAAGGTGATTTGCGTAGGTGTAAGTTCAGCAGTGTGAGGTGACTTATCAAGAGATACCAAAAGAAAAGTTCGAACAGGATGGGAAGTTAGGGATGAAATCTGATAACTCAGAAACGATGGTGGTAGATTAGGCCCCTCAACAGAACAATTCAGCTGGTCACTAATTATTTTACTTAAAAAAGGTCCCTTTTGAAAAAAATAGTTGTCGAAATCGGAGGACTTTTAAATGAGGGTAGGTGGGCCCCCTCCAAATCCGTTTGCCCCCCTCACCATGATGAAAATTATAGGTACATCACCGATCCCCCCCCAATAATTTTCAGAAACTTGGGGCATGGGGTTCATTGCCCATGAGGGCAAGCGAACATGAGGGCAAGCGGCAACTTCCCACCAACAAGCATGCAAAACAGCATCCATGTCCCATATAAAATGGGAGGAATGATGTTTTTAAATGCATTTTCTTCCTACAAACTTGTTTTCAGTGATTACAGCCTGCATGATTAGAGCTTCCCAGCCTCAATACCTTCTCCACGACGTCATTTACAAAACGGCACACCACAGCGAAAACCATGGGCTTGAGGGCGTGGTATCTGAAGGATTTGCATTATTTATGTATTGTCATTGGTGCATTGTTGCATTGTCATTCATGCAATGTTGTTCAATGCTTGTTCTTGCCGTGAATTTATTTGCTGAGGATTTATCGTTTTATCTTGCGTGCCAGGTGCCTTGCAGCCAGCACCAAATGTTATAAAACTTAATGAACCCCTGAGATTGCGATCAGAATACCAATTCAATCCACTTCTCGTTATCATCTTCGCGAAAGTGTCGTCCTGGGACTGAGAAATGATCGTTTAAGCTTGCTTGTGACATTAAGCTGGTGGGAATGACTAACAGTAGTGATGAATATAGCTATATTCAGTTATATTTGGAGGGCATACAATTGTGTTGATCAATGTGAGATATCCTTAACATATGCTTAGCACCAGCCCCGTCAGCTAGCTGCAATCTAAAGGCCAACGGGAAGATTCTTCTGGTCGAGAAAGCATTAAGACATTTGTTTGTTTTGGCACTTAGGTATTTATTCACATATTGCTTATTTATACCCTGGCATTGCTCAGTTCTCAGCAGAATAAAAATACTGCAATTGCGTTTTGCGTAAATGATGCGCCAATGCCAAGAATAAACAAGACATCAATATGAAATCATGTTTCCCATTCGCAACCCATACAAAGAAATGTATGAAAAAACAATAGGACAATGGAGGCCCCTTTGGAGTCGTTAGGATGTTATTTGGTGCGGGGTGTGTATACGATTCTTGTGCTGAGGTACCACGACACAAACGCTGCAGCTCTCGCCGGGTGACTCTATTGGAGACTGAGCGTGACCGGGCAGTGGGCCGGTCCTGCCGGCCGGTCAGGCGAGCGTAGCCGCCGGGCTTTAGAGGTGTCAGATTTGAACACCAAAAGTCCAACACAGAACACCTCCCCCCCCCAAGACAACATTCCACCTCCTCCCAAGACACATGAACATTGGCGAGCAAGGGAGATGTGTCTGACAAATTTGCTAAGTCGCACGTCGCACGGCTGACTAAGATCTTAGAGAAAAGAATGAAAGCAAAATATCTTGAGTGCCAGAAATTATATCGGACGACACATAAAATGTATCGCAAACCTCGTCGGCATCGACGGAAACCACTGTGAGCGAAGCAAAGAAGTCATGTCCTGCAGAAAACAATCAGCTCACACTGAATAATGTCACGCTAACGCACTTGCTGACAACACTATCGCGCTGCGACACAGTAGCGATGAACATCGCGGATAGGTAATGCACTGAGTCGCAAGAAAATATTCAAAGAATGTACACCATCCACTCGAAGGGCAATTCATGCGATATGAAATCGCCGCGTCTCTCCCGACCAGTTCACAGTCGGATCGGTTATGAACAGACTGGTTCAGACGTCTGGCATCATGTGGTAGGTTTTCGTTCCCCAGCTGACGGAGAGCTGTTTGGTCTGCTGCCGCCGTCGGGTGCTGCGCCGCAGCTCTGGTACTCCCTCTGTCCGGGTCAGTGCCGCGGGCACGCCAGCTGCCGACTGTGCTGATGAACCAGATGTTGCGGGCGTCTCACGGGGCAGTGCAGGTGGTGCTACTCGCGGCGGCAGTGTAGGCTCGGACGCTTGCCGCGTATGTGGGCTCGGCTGCGCGACTGATAGTGTTGAAGGGGCCGTCGTTTCGGCGATGAAGGCACGCTGAGGCCGCAGGAACCGTCGGTTCCGCCAGAGGAGGCGACCGCTCGGGAGTTTGACCATGCAGTCGCGCCTCTCCCCGACAGCAGTGATGGTGCCGGTGCGGTCCCACACACCGGACTTGCTGTCCTAGATCAGGACGTGCTGGCCGACGCGCAGAGGCGGATGTGGCCGCGCTGTCGCGTTGTAGTGCTCCTCGGTCCGCTTTTGCAGCTGCACCGCCTTGGCGTCGCAGACGTCGGCAGCCTGCTGCCATTGCGTGGCGAACGCGCGGTGGTACGCTGGTACGGCTGATCTGATGGGGTGGCCGTAGAGAGTTTGCGCAGGTGAACGGCCGTCTGCTCAGGGAGTATTGCGCAACTCCAGCAGGCCATGCGCAAAGTCATCCGTGTCGAGGTCGCCGTGTCTGGTAGACTTCTGGACGAGCCTCTTGACGCTTTTTACAGCTGATTCTGCATGACCGTTGGATTGGGGGTAGCGAGGGATGGAGATCTGATGTTCCACGCCCCACCGCTTCAGGAAGTCTCGCGTGTGTCGCGCCGAGAACTGTCCGCCGCCGTCGGTCCTCAGAGTCTGGGGCATTCCGGTGGCCGAAAACATCTTGCGGAGGCTCCGCGTGAGGGCTCTGGCTGATGCGTCTCCGACGATGTGGAACACGAACGGCCAGGCGCTGAGCCTATCCACATAGACTAAGTAGGTATGTCCGGCCCAGGAAAAATAATAAGCGGAGACAGCTTGAAAAACACGAGACGGTGTTTTTTCCGCGACCAGCGGCTCTTTCTGCAGGCTGGGCAGGTGGCGCTGACACGCTGCACAGGCGGCGACAAAATCGACGATTTGTTTGTCGAGCTGTGGCCAGTGGACAACCCGGCGCGCGCGCCGTTTGGTGCGCTCGATGCCTTGGTGGCTTGTGTGGAGCCGCTCCAGTGTGGTCCGTCGCAGACTTTTGGGGATCACCAGGCGCTGGCCACAGACGATGAGGTCGTCTTCGACGGCGAGACTGTCTCTGCAGCTCCAGTAGGGCTGCACCAGGGGGTCCAGTTGACTCCGATGCTCCGGGAATCCGTTCATAATCGCGTCCTTGAGTGCGAGTATTTCCGGATCTCTCGCAGCGGCGGCTCGCACTTCATCCAGGGCTGCGTCTTTGAACGGGCTGAAGCCGTCAGTACTGACGGTAAACCCACAGAAGTCGACCTTCTCTTCAGAGAACTGACATTTCGCTGGGTTGAGTGTGACGCTGTAGTCGTCGCATCTCTTCAGCACCGTCCAGATGTGGTGAAGATGCGTGGTGTATGTGATGATGTGTGTTGACCCACATTCGATGTGACACCACTCAGTACCTGGCGCCGCCTCTGCGCGCGGTCCGCCGCCGCGGGGCATGCTGACCGATTCGTTGTCCCGTGACCCGAGTGCTCAATAAACCAGTTGGTACCGGACCGCCGCCGAGTTTACTACATGGCGACCAGTGAGTGAACTGACCGGGTCTCTGAGGTTTGGTGTGTCAGTTTCGGTTTTCTTTGTGTACGGTGAAGACGAGTGATGGCGTTTATTGGCAAAGCGCCGGAGTTTGATGTGTCAGTGGAGAGATTTGGTACATATAGCCGACGCATCGAACAGTTTTTCGTCGCGAATGGTATCAATGATGATCAAGTGGGGAAACGTCGCGCTATCTTTTTGAGCGTTGTGGGTGCGAGCACGTTTAGCCTGGTCGAAGATTTGATTGCCCCGAAGTCAGTACACGAAGTGTCGTACAAGGATTTGATTAAGCTGCTCTGCGACCATTTCGAGCCGGAGGATTCATCGATAGTTGCCCGCTTCCGTTTCAACTCGTGCATCCGTGAACGTGGCGAGTCCGTGCCAGTATACGTGGCTCGGTTGCGGAAGTTGGCGACGTCTTGCAACTACGAGCCGTCTATTCTGGAAGAGATGCTTCGTGACCGCCTCGTCTGCGGTATTCAGAACCAGCCTCTGCAAACCAGATTGCTCAGCGAGCCTGGCTTGACTCTCAAGTCAGCGAACACCATCGCCCAAGCCCACGAATCTGCCGCTGCCACCGCTGCGGAGCTTTGCGGGACGTCTGCCGTGTGTGACGTCATCGGCCGGCTCAATGGTCGTGAACCAATCGCCGTGCCGACTGGTGGTGACGTCATTCAGCGCGTGGATTCAGGTTCCCGGCCCTTTCAGCCGCGACCTGGGGTCGGCAGAGTGGGGAGCAGCGGGCGCCGTGGCAGAGCAGGGGAGGCGTCATAGACAGGGCTCCGCGACACAGCGATGGTCCGAGACACAGCGGGCCGGCGTTTCTGGATCGGTGCGCACGGTGTCACAGCCGCCGACACTCACCTTCTGCGTGCCCCTTTAAAGCGTGCCGCTGTTTCCGATGCGGTGGAGAGGGGCACATCAGGAGAGCTTGTCGCGCAGCGGTACAGGCGCAGGAAATCTGTCACGTTTCAGAGGAGACGGTGGACAACAGTGCAATGGTGCTGTCTTCAAGTGTGAATCGCCATTGTGACGGTGAGCGACAATCTTACGATTTGCTTCGATCGCATTCGCAGTTCTCTGGGGGTGGACGTAAACCCCCGCTCATGGTGGAAGTGTCACTGGATGGTAGGGATGCCTGTATGGAGGTGGATACTGGGGCTGCGGTCAGTGTGTGTTCTGAGCAGGAGCTGTTGCGTCTGTGGGCTCCTGATACACCTGAACTAATACCCTGTGATTCCACGCTTAGAACGTATAGTGAGGAGGTTCTGCCAGTATGTGGCCAGATTGAAGTGGCAGTGAAATACGGGGATCAGTGTGGTCAGTTACCGTTGATTGTTGTTAAAGGGGAGGGGCCGATGCTGTTTGGTCGCAACTGGCTGTCTCACCTCAGACTCGATTGGCCTTCGATCTGCCATTTGTCGGGGAAGGGGGGCCTGAGGGAAACTCTAAGGGAGTTTGCTGAAGTGTTTGAGGATGGCCTGGGCCGTTACAATGGAGAACAGGTCAGGATTTCAGTGGATCCAGATGTTCAGCCGAGATTCTTTAAGGCTCGGCAAGTTCCCCTGGCTTATAGAGAACAAGTCGACGCGCAGTTGGATGAGCAGATTAAGGAGGGTCTTTGGGAGCCTGTCACACACTCCAGGTGGGCAGCGCCGTTGGTCGTGGTCCCCCGGGCAGACAGAACTGTACGGATCTGTGGCGACTATCGCCTCACAGTAAACAAGGCTGCACCTGTTGAGCAGTATCCCCTCCCCCGTGTCGAGGAATTGACATCGAAGTTGGTGGGCAGTAAGGTTTTCTCAAAGATAGACCTGAAGTCTGCGTACAATCAACTCGTGGTAGAGGTTGGGTCCCGAGAGTACTTGACTGTAAATACACATAGGGGCCTTCTTCGCCCCACCCGGCTCAGTTTCGGATATTCCTCTGCCCCGAGTCTCTTCCAGCGTACAATGGATACCCTCCTGGCCGGTATTCCGGGTGTGTGTGTGTGTTTCAAGATGACATCGTTGTTGCGGGTGACTCAGCAGAGTCTCATCTGCAAGCTCTGCGTGAAGTGTTGCGCAGGCTGAAGGGGGCGGGCTTGCGCGTCAACAAATAGAAGTGCAAATTTGCTGTTGAGAGTGTGACTTATTTGGGTCATAAAGTCAGCGGCAGTGGGATAGAGACGACTGTTGAGAAGGTAGGGGCCATTGTGGGCGCGCCCACTCCCTCCAACGTGGCAGAGCTGAGGAGTTGGTTAGGCTTGATCAACTTCTACTCCAAGTTTCTGTCAGGGCTGTCTACAACATTGGCACCTCTGTATACCTTGTTGAAACGGGGACAAGCCTGGAAATGGACTCAGGCTGAGCATCAGGCTTTCTGCGAAGCGAAGCACCTGCTGAAAAGCCCACCTGTCCTGGCGCATTTTGATCCGAATCGACCTGTAGTCTTGGCATGTGATGCGAGTCCTATCGGAATAGATTGTGTCTTAAGCCAGCGATTCCAGCATGGGGAGCAGCCTGTGGCTTATTACTCTCGGTCTCTGAATGACATGGAGCGTCGATACTTCCAGACTGACAGAGAGGGTCTAGCGGTCCTGACTGGAGTGAAACACTTCCATTATTATTTGGCTGGCCGAACTTTCACTATCCGTACTGATCATAAGCCGCTTTTGGGCCTCATTGGTGAGAATAAGCCTCTACCTCTGATGGCATCGCCGCGCGTGGTCCGTTGGGCGCTCATGCTGAGCGCGTATGATTACAGGCTCGAGTATGCGCCGGCTGCAAAGCAGGCACATTGCGATGCTCTGAGCCGGCTTCCGCTGCGGCACACTGTTGACTGTGCCATCTCCCCTCCGCCTGCTGAGACAATCCACTTGATGGAGTTCTTGGATTCAACTCCTGTAACGGCTGATCAGATTAGCCTGTGGACTGCGAGAGACCCGGTGTTGTCGCAAGTGACTAAGTATGTCCGGGAGGGTTGGCCGAGATCGGTTTTGTTGGGACTCGAGTTCGCTCCATACAAAACTCGGATATCTGAACTGAGTGTACAGGATGGCTGTCGGCTTTGGGGCTCCCGTGTTGTAATTCCGCCCCAGGGCCGTCCGCAAATTCTCAGGTTACTACATAATGGCCACTGTGGGGAGTCACGCACAAAACCGTTCGCTAGAATGTATGTTTGGTGGCAAAAATTAGATGACGACATCTCGAAAGTAACGAAACTCTGTGAGGTGTGTCAGGAACATAGAGCCAGTGCACCTGAAGTGCCCATTCACCCTTGGGTCTGGCCTGCGAAAGCGTGGCAGCGAGTTCATGTGGATTATTGTGGGCCTATCGATGGGTGGATGTTTCTGGTCATTACGGATGCCCATTCGAAGTGGATGGATATATATCCTTCTCGCACAGCAACTTCATTAGGGACAATGGAGCATCTGAGAGCGTCCTTTGCATCATGGGGAGTACCAACATTCTTGGTATCTGATGGTGCCCAGTGTTTCATGTCAGGTGAATTTCAGACTTTTTGCCGTAAGAATGGCATAACCCACTTGACTTCCCCACCCTTGTCGCCCAAGAGCAACGGATTGAGTGAGCGAAGTGTTCAGACTTTTAAATCGTCTTACCGGAAGCAAACGTCAGGCAGTCCTCAAACAAAGGTTTCACGGTTCCTATTTCGTTACCGGGCTACACCTCACTCCACAACCAGTATCTTCCCAGCTGAGTTGTTTTGGGGTCGTCCCATGCGCACCCCACTCGACGTGGTGAAACCAGATTTGGAAAGAAAAGTGAGAATCCAGCACGAAAAACAAAAATGTGTACGTGACAGGGGCACCCAAGACCGGTCGGTTGAGGTGGGACAGCCGGTGTATGTGTCGGCTGTTGATCGTATCCGTGGTGGGGAAGGGAGACGTTGGTTGGCAGGTCACGTGACTGCCAAATCGGGACTTAAAATAACTGTGCGTCTGCAGGATGGCAGAGTGATTCAGAGGCATCTGGATCAGGTGAGACCGCGGCCGACGTGTACCGCCTCTGGTAGCGCGCCGAGCTCACCACTACCGTCGGCAGGGACTCCTGTGCCGTTGTTTGTACCGTTCGTGCCGCCGGTAGCGTTGGCAACAACAACTGTGCCAGTTGAAGTTTGTACCCCGAGGACTCAGGCACAACTCAGTGCTCCGGGTTCCCCACGGACTTATGATTTGCGTGTCAGATAAACGCTGAAGCAGCCCGATTGGTTGATGTATTCGTAATGTGATGCTGCACGTGTAAAGTAAGTTTTTATGTGTGTTTTTTTGCAGCTTCGACGTTAGGAGTTGCTCACATGGCGAAATAAGTAATTTTCGTATGTTTTGCTCTCTCTGCTTTTGAAGTATGTATTCGGGGTGGAGGAGTGTGATGATGTGTGTTGACCCACATTCGATGTGACACCACTCAGTACCTGGCGCCGCCTCTGCGCGCGGTCCGCCGCCGCGGGGCATGCTGACCGATTCGTTGTCCCGTGACCCGAGTGCTCAATAAACCAGTTGGTACCGGACCGCCGCCGAGTTTACTACAGTGTAGACGTCGTCCCAGGACAGCACATCGTCCACCACCCTCACTGTGTTGGCGACGTCACCAAACACAGCGTCACCATGCCGGTTGTACACGTCGCCGGAGTGTGTGACACCCATAGGCATCCGCTTGTAGCGATACCGCCCCCAAGGCGTTATAAAACACGTGAGGTCGCGGTCCTCCATTCTGATGGCGACCTGGTAATATCCGGCCTTGCAGTCCAATTTGATGAAGTACATGGCACCGGTTGAGAACGATGCTACCGCGTCCTGTGGAGTTCTCGCGGGATGAGGCGGCCGCTTCACGAAACGGTTGAGTTTGGTAAAGTCCACCGTGAGACGGCAGCCGGATATTTTGCCGTCGGAGTCCATCTTTGGCACAGGAACGAGGCCGTGGCACCACTCGGTCGGGTAGTCCACAGGCTCGATAATGTTGTGCTCCAAGAGCTCATCTATCTGCTGGCGCACGTCATCCCTCCAGCAGAACGCTACGTTGCGTGCGCTGGTCAGGGCATACGGGACCGCGTCTTCAGCGAGCTCGATCTTCATCGGCTCTGCCACCATTTCCCGCAGAGCTGACGTCACGTCAAACACGCGCGGGAACTCGACCTTCAGAGCTTCAAAATGCCTCTCACGCTCCTGTGCGGACGGTGTGCCACCTCCTTCACGCTTGAATTTCAGGATCCAAGCGGGTGGTCCTGCGCTGTCGCCAGGACTGGCTGATCGGTGTCGGCTGGCACGCGCGGGGTCAGGTTTCCTCCCAGCTGCTGCCGGAGCACTCCCGCTGCGGGTGGCTGAACGCGCCGGTGCGCGGGACGTAATTTTGCATCGCTGTTTTGCTACGGGGATTCTGCTGCAGGCGGACGACGAACGCTGAGTTCTCGGTTGAATTGCAGCTTTCCCGGTCTGCAGGCGACAGATCTGCTGCGGAAAATTCGCTGGCAGGATGCCCAGCTTCATGCAGTCGTGCCACGAGAGGAGTGGTGAGTGGAGTGACTCCAGCACCGACACTTCCACTGTGCACACGGTGTCTCCCAGCTGCAGGGTCAGGTCGCAGGTGCCCATGTAGCGAATCTTCCTGCCATCCGCCGTCCAGAGCGTCGTTGTAGACGGAGTCAGGTGGGTCAGGTTGACCCCCATTTCTTCCGCGTGCTTTCGCGATATCGCAGAAATTTCTGCGCCGGTATCTGTTTCAGTTCATCACTGTCGTCACTGTATTCTGCGTCTGTGGAGACTGCTCCATGCGGCGGCGAGGTCTGGAAGCTGGCCTTCCTCGGTGGCCGCGAGCGGCGCTGTGTGTATAGGTGGCGCTGTCCGCGCGGCTGGTGCTCTGTTGACGGGCGCGGGTTGGGCTGCCGGCACCGCGCGCCGCCCGGTTCCTGCAGACGGCTGCAAAATGGCCGCGGGCGTGGCATAGGTTGCAGGTGCGGGTGAGCGCAGCGCAATCACTGGCGTTACGATGCTGCGTCGCACCACACCGCCCACAGGTGGCAGCGGGCCTCTGCTCCACACCGCCGGGCCGGCGGCGGCTGCGGTCACGTCTGTAGCGCGACTCTGCTGACAATGGCGGGGCCCCGGATCACAGAGCTGTTGTTCGACGCGCACTCAGAAGCTCGACAGATGTCCAGCACCTTCTGGAATGTCAAGTCGGGTGTTTCGAGTATGCGTCGACGCGCTTCATTATCACTGCTTCCAAGCACTAGGTGGTCACTAAATCTGTCGTTGATGCACTTTTCACAAAAGTCACAGCATGCGGCTATTTCCTTCAGCGCGCACACATATTCGTCGACAGATTCGCCCGGCTCCTGCATTCTCGAACTGAAATCCCGTCTGTCGATGACGACGTTGCGTTGTCGACGGAGGTAGGCGTGCATGGACTCGATGACATCAGCCATGCTGGCGTCGGCCGAAATCGGTGGGCCAAAGCGAACGACGCGTGCCCAGTCGTCATCCAGGACGGCGAGGAGCAAGGGCGTCGCCACCGGGGGGGCAGGGGGCAGCCGCCCCCCTGCCGTCAAACAGGGGGCGCCGCCCCCCTGAAATTTGAGGAGGCCCCTATCCGGAAATGCACCGGAAAAAGTGAGCAATGAGGCCGACGAGACACGAGAGGAGGCCTCCAAGACGTGAGAGGAGGCCCCTAATTTGAAGGAGTCACTAGGAGAGGATAGGAGGCCACAGAAATCACGAGAGTGCCAACAATTGGCACGGAGGCCCCCAGGAATGCAAAGGATGCCCCCAGGATTGCAAAGGAGGCCCCCAGGATTGCAAAGGAGGCCTCCAGGATTACAAAGGAGGCCCCCTGGATTGAAAAGGAGGCCCCCAGGATTGCAAAAAGAGGCCTCCATGATTACAAAGGAGGCCCCCTGGATTGAAAAGGAGGCCCCCCAGGATTGCAAAGGAGGACCCCAGGATTGCAAAGGAGGCCCCCAGGTTTGCAAAGGAGGCCTCCAGGATTACAAAGGAGGCCCCCAGGATTGCAAAGGAGGCCTCCGGGATTACAAAGGAGGCCCCCAGGATTGAAACGGAGGCCCCCAGGATTGAAAAGGAGGCCCCCAGGATTGAAAAGGAGGCCCCCAGGATTGAAAAGGAGGCTCCAGGATTGCAAAAGTGGCTCCCAGGATTGCAAAGGAGGCCACCAGGATTTCAAAGGAGGACTCCAGGATTGCAAAGGAGGCCCCCAGGATTGCAAAGGAGGCCCCCAGGTTTGCAAAGGAGGACTCCAGGATTGCAAAGGAGACCCCCCAGGAATGCAAAGGAGACCCTCACGATTGCAAAGGAGGCCTCCAGGATTGCAAAGGAGGCACCCAGGATTGTAAAGGAGGCCCCCAAGATTGCAAAGGAGGGCCCAGGATTGCAAAAGAGGCTCCCAGGATTGCAAAGGAGACCACCAGGATTTCAAAGGAGGACTACAGGATTGCAAAGGAGGCCCCCAGGATTGCAAAGGACCGCCCCAGGATTACAAAGGACGCCCCAGGATTACAAAGGAGGCCACCAGGATTACAAAGGAGGACTCCAGGATTGCAAAGGAGGCCCCCCGGGAATGCAAAGGAAGCCCCAGGATTGCAAAGGAGGCCCCAGGATTGCAAAGTAGGCCCCCAGGATTGCAAAGGAGGCCCCCAGGATTGCAAAGGAGGCCTCCAGGATTACAAAGGAGGCCCCCAGGACTACAAAGGAGACCCCAGGATTGAAAAGGAGACCCCAGGATTGAAAAGGAGGCCCCCAGGATTGCAAAGAAGGCCCCAGGATTGCAAAGGAGCCCCCCGGGATTGCAAAGGATGCCCCAGGATTGCAAAGGAGGCCCCCATGATTACAAAGGAGGCCCCCATGATTACAAAGGAGGACTCCAGGATTGCAAAGGAGGCCCTCAGGATTGCAAAAGAGGACACCAGGATTGCAAAGGAGGCCTCAGGATTGCAAAGGAGGCCCCATGATTACAAAGGAGGACTCCAGGATTGCAAAGCAGGCACCAGGATTGCAAAGGAGGCCCCCAGGATTACAAAGGAGGACTCCAGGATTGCAAAGGAGACCCACAGGATTGCAAAACGAGGCCTCCAGGATTGCAAAGGAGGCTCCAGGATTGCACAGGAGGCCCCTATGATTACAAAGGAGGCCCTCAGGATTGCGAAGGAAGCCCACAGGATTGTAAAGGAGGCCCCCATGATTGCAAAAGAGGCCCCATGAGTGCAAAGGAGACCCCCAGAATTAAAAGGAGGCCCCCAGAATTAAAAAGGAGGCCCCCAGGATTGCAAAGGAGGCCCTCAGGATTGCAAAGGAGGCCCCCAGGATTGCAATGGAGGCCCCAATACGGGAAGAGAGACCTCAGAAAATGAGAGAAGGCCCTAAGACGGAAGAGAAAGCCAGTGGATATGAGATGAGGTTTCGGAGACGTAAAAGCAGTCCCCGAAACTGGTAAGGTTCCACCAAGATAGAAAAGGATAATCCAGAAAAGTGGCAGGAAGCACCTAATTCGGAAGAGGACGATATAAGATTGGAAAGAGACCCTATGATGCACGAGGAAGCCCCTAAAATAGGAGAGAATGGCCATTAGATAAGAGGGATGGCTCCCAGGCGAGAAAGAAGGCTTCAAGACGGGTAAGAAGGTCCCCAGGAAATGACAAGGTAACTGAGATAGGAAAGGTTGCGTGTAATTTGGAAGAGGAGCCACCTGAGAGAGAACAGGAGTCCACCAGGAGATAAGAGGCCAACCTTAAAATGGGAAAAGATAGAATCAAAACGCGGAACAGGAGGACCCGAAGACGTGAGAGGAGGCCCCTAATTTAAAAAAAGAAAGCCTCAAAAAGAAAACAGGAGGCCCCTGCCGGACTCGAGAGGAGTCCCTGGAGTTGGAGTAGGAGGTCTCCAGGGACGAATGAGGCCCCGACGACCGGAAGGAATTCCCAGGAAATGAGAGAAGGCCCTTAAAATGGGAGTGGTAGGTAGCAGGTATGGAAGGAGGCGAGGTTTCACAAATTGAAGATCCCCTCAAGACGGGTAAGCTTTGCGAGGACAAAGGAGGAGGCCTACGAGGCGTGGCAGGAGGCCCCTAATTTGGCAGAGGATGCCCCTGGAACATGAGAGGAAGTCCCATGCCATGTTAAAGGTGCCCCAGGATGTGGGAGGAGGTCCTCCAAAACGGGAGAGGCCATTGAATATGGAGGAGGGTAGGACGGACGAGTAGACGTCCAAAACCGGTAAAGAAGCTCCAGGAAATGAGACGAGACCCCTAATACGCGAGAGGAGGTCTATAATTTGCTAGAAGCATCTGAAATGGCAGGAGTCGTGCCGGGGTACTTGAAAATCACGACATGGGCCCAAAAGATCCGGCCGGGGCCCCTGAAAATCTCGCTGAGCCTATGGGTACCAAAAATGCACGCCCGGATCATAAAATCACGCTACGGGCACGATAAGTCGTACCGTTCCCCAACAGTGTCATTTAGACACAAATGAAGCCGGGGCAACAAAAAACAATCCGGACATGGATAATCACTCTTGTGCCCCAACAATGACACTAAAAGCATCCAAAACGTATTGGACACCCACAAAGTGTCGAGGTCGCTAAAACTCGCGCTAGGGATCCAAGCAAATGACGTCGGGACACAAAAGATTACATTGGACTAAAAAAGTCGCGTCGCAACCTTCGAAAATCTCACTGTGGACCAAAAAAGTCGCGCCTGGACCCCAAAGGTTGCTGCTGCCCAAAAAATCAATTATCAACCGGAATGTCACTCAGCGCCCCCAAAAAAGCGGGTCAAAGTCCCAGAAAACCAGTTGGGCACTGGGAAAAAACGTGTCAGGGCACCGAAAAAAATCGCACCTGGAGACCGAAGAATAGTACCAGCACCCAAAAATATCACGTAAGGACCCATATAAAAAAATAGAACTCCTTCGGTGGCCGCAGTGACATATCAAAGGGGCAAATGGCCCCTCCCTCCTAAGAGGGATATGCTCCCAAGAATCGAGCCGAGGCCCCCAAAAGTCGCGCTGGGACCACAAAAATTCGCGTCGGTCCACCAGAATTCGCGTAGGGGCTCAAAGTAAATACGTCGGGCCCCAGAAAACTCGCTCCGAGGCACGAAAATCTGCAACAGGAACCGCCAAGATCGCGTTGGGGTCACAGCTAAGTACAACGCGCCCCGCAAACTCGAACCGCTCCCACCAAATTTCGCGCTCGGACCCACAATTCGGTAGTACCAAAAATGTCGCGCTCGGACCCATCGGTAGTACCAAATATTTGGTCTCGGCATCAAAAATTAACGTCGGGGCTGCCAACAATTGGCGTCTATGGCCCCACATAGGCACCGTGTGACCCCCAAAGTCCCATCGATATCCGAAGAATAAAGCCGGAGCCCTCCAAAATCAGGAGGGATTGCAAAAAGTCCGGGTCAGGACAATGGTTCTGGAGCACCGAACATGTCATCAGATGCCTTGACAAATCGCGTACGGCATCGAAAAACATACCGGAGCTTGAAGAAAATCGAAGTGAGATACAAAGACATGGCACCAGGGACTCGAAAAATCAGGGCGGGATTCGGAAGTTAAAGAAAATTCAGAAGAGATCCACAAAATCGCGTTGAGCCCAGATAACTGGCGTTGGGTCCCGGAACCACGAGCCTGGGCGCGATAAGTCGCGCTGGGACCCATAAAAATCGCACCGAAGCCTCAAAATCGTACTGGGGCCCCACAAATGTGCGTCAGAAGCCCCAAATAAACACAGCGGGACCCTAAGAGCACAACAGGGACCGAAAATGCGACTGACCCTTCAAAGCGCAGTCTCGTAAAAAGCGGCAGGGTCCGAAAACATGCGTTGTAGCCGTAACTATATATACCGGGAACACTAAAAAAAACAAAAAACAAAAACACCGGAAGCTCTCAAGGCACACACAGCCATATGACCGCACCAGGGCCTGAAAAGAGGCTGGGGCCGCAAAAAGCAACATGATCCCAAAACGAACAAAAATACCGGGCACTAAGTAAACACATCGAGATCTTTGAAAGCGCCCCGACAAAAAAAAATATTCGGTGCGCAAAAAAGCAACAAACCCTAAAACGAGTAGGGGTTTCGAAAATGCGTTGGGCCTCTAATAAAAATGAATTGGAACCTTAGGACACATCCGTAGACGAAGAAATACGAAACGGGTCCAAAGAAGTACACTCAGGCAGGGCTTCGGTTCGGTAGCCAACCTGGAAGCATGTTTAATCAAAGATATGAGGTGGATCAAAGCTCAGCGGGTATCCGCATTTTTTCACCATAATATATTGTAAGAAGGGAACTAATGATCGAATTTAATTAATCGAATTTTCGCAGCGAACGCCCATACGAAGCATTTTATCACGTCAGATATGGCGTAAGTCTATCATGTGGCAGCAATTAACAAAGCGTAGGAGGCCCAGCAGAATCCGTAGCATCGCACGAAGTGTGGCGAATGCGCCGAATGCGCAAGATGGGTGTGCACGTGCACTAACATTGGCGTCGTGGCGACCGGGCACTATGAACTGGAATGTCTGAAATTGGAAAATTTTACATTTGAAAGTGATTTGTGCAGGTGTAATTTCAGCAGTGCGAGGTGACTTATCAAGGAATACCAAAAGAATACATTTGAACAGGTTGTGGGAGCTAGGGTTGAAATCCGACGAATCAGAAACGATAGTGGTAGATTAGGCCCCTCCACAGGATAATTCAGTTGATCACTAATTATTTTATGTAAAAAGTTCCCCTTTGACAAAATAGTGGTCGAAATCGGAAGACTGTATTCAGTAGTTGGACCCCCTCCAAATACGTTTGCCCCCTCCCCTTGACGCAAATATGGGTGCGTCACTGGTCTCTCAATAATTTTCAGAACTTACGCCCATGGAGCAAAGCCAACATTGCGGGGGTAAATTCCCCCTCACAAGCATACAAAACAACACCGATGCCCCATATTAAATGGGAGGAATGATGTTTTAAAATTTATTTTCTTCCTACAAAGTTGTCTTCTGTGATTACAGCCTGCATGATTAGAGCTTCCCAGCTTCAGTACCTTCTCAACGACATAATTTACAAAACGGTACAGCACAGCGATAACCATGGGCGTGACGGCGTGGAATTCGAAGTTTTTGCATTATTTATGCATTGTCATTGTTACATTGTTGCATTGCCATTGATGCATGGTTGTTCAATGCTTGTTCTTGCCGTGAATTTATTCGCGGAGTATTTATTACTTTAGCTTCTGTGCCAAGTGCCTTGCAGCCAGCACCAAATGTTATGAAAAAAATTTAATAAATCCCTAAGATAACGATCAGAAAACCAATTCAATCCACTTCTCGTTGTCACCTTCGCGAAATTGTGTTGTCCTGGGACTGAGAAATGATCGTTTAAGTTTGTTTATGAGATCAAGCTGGTGGGAATGACTGGCAGTAGTGATGCACCTAGCTATATTCAGATAAACTTGGTGAACAAAGAAGTGGGTTGATCAATGGGAGATATCTTTAAGATATGCTCAGCACGAGCCCCACCAGCTCGCTACAATCTAGAGGCCAGCGGGAAGATTCTTCTCGTCGATAAAGCATAAAGATATTGGTTTGTTTTGGCACTGACGTATTTATCTACATTTGCTTATTTATACCTTGGTATGGCTCGGTTCTCAGCGAAAAAAAAGATTCTTGCTATTGCGCTTTGCGTAAATTATATACCATGCCAAGAACAAACAAGACATCAATATGAAATCATGTTCCCATTCGGGAACCCTACTGAAAACCTAAAAAAAAAAGGAGGGGCCCAAAAAAAGGGAGGCCCCCCCCCCAACCTCCCCCCCAAAAAAATTTTTTGGGGCGCCCCCCGGGGGGGGGGGTGGCTTTTTCGTCGGGGGGGGCAAATTTTTTTATTTGGGGAGGAAGAAAGAGTCCTCTTTTTTTTTTTTTTTAAAAATAAAAAATTTTAGTGAAGCCGTAGAATGGAGCCTGGGAATTGGCGTTCCCGCTCAGGAATCGCTGCAGGAATGATACGGGTCCGGGCACCTACACCAGCAGGAACGGGGCCCGGCGTCGCGTCCGACGCAATCGGGGGGGCCTCCCGGAGGAAGGAAGCCGCTAGCCGTAGAGAGTTGTAATAGGGCCGTCATCTGCTCATCACGGCGGGCAGCAATCTCCATTTGCTGCTGGAGCAGGCGGGTGAGCATCTCCGTTGAAGATTCTGCCGATTCCAATTTGGAGTCTGGATCGGGCATCTTCGTGCAGGCACAGAAACACAGCGGGGATCACGACACACAAAATCACTTGTCAGCCTACTTCTGCACGGTGCGGCAAATAATCGCCCTCTCACTGACGCCTCGGACTCCCGCACTGTACCGCAAATAATAACTGATCGCACGTCGAATTTTCCCGTATCACAGTTTCACCAAATTGTCTCGTCCCTACCGCCGCGCCATGTTAAGATGTTATTTGGTGGGGGGTGTGTATACGATTCTTGTGCTGAGGTACCACGACACAAACGCTGCAGCTCTCGCCGGGTGACTCTATTGGAGACTGAGCGTGACCGGGCAGTGGGCCGGTCCTGCCCAAGATACCTTTACTAGAAGGTAGATCGAAGTTTTCCTTCAAGCCCGCATGACGTCATCCGAAGGTTTTTTAGTATGGTATCAATATGGTTGCAGAAGACTTTTCTCAAATCATACGCAATGGTTACTTTTATTTTGTTTCCTCTACAAGCAAATATATTTATCTTCCGCTGACTGAGTTATTAATCTTGTCCTGTTCTTTCCAGTGAACATTTGTTCCGACACATATTTTTATCATGCATAGGCAAGGTTGGATTTGTGCATTGTAATCTTGCATGTTGAGAGGAATATTTTGTAGTCATCCAGTATGGATAATATTTTTGTTCAAACCTTATGCATCGTAACTCAATTTGCAACCCTTTCGGTGAATTTTTAGCACTTTTACTTGATCACAGCAGCTCATTGTCAAACTTAAGTGGTAACTTAGGAGATTCAACCTCCAGATGAGAAAACAAGAAACAATTTTCTGGAGAGGATAGTTTTCTGGATTCAAAAAATCCAGGAGCAGCCTATTTTTCCAAACATGTACCTATCTACCTACATTGACACACAACAGTTCTTGAAAACATAGCTTTTTCTAGGCCAGCTAGACCCAGGGCATGGTGCATTATTCCTTGATTAATTTTGCATGGATTATTGACGATACATGCATAATTGAACATTTATGTACAATACAATCATGCTATGGATGCCTTCCTGAAACTTTCCATGAGTTGCAGTCTGATTTCCTGTAGTATGAATTCAGCATCTAGATATAATGTTTGAATGTAACACATCTCTGTTTCAGGTGTCATGCCTTACTGTGCAGTACCAGAGCATAGAGGTGGCACTGGGCAGGCAACTTTAATAAAGAAGAAATCTGGTTACACCATTTTTATCAGGATTCTGCCTTAGCAAAATTTCTTAGCATACAATAAAACATGTCTAAGTTCTCAAATGTTGGAGAACCAAGAGTATGCTCCAAGCATTTCAAAGAAATTGATAAGAGAAGAGACCTAAAGAAAGAACTGCTCAACCCTGCCTCTTTGCAGAGAAGGAAATGTCTCCTACCATCAGCTATTCCCACCAGCCAAAACCCTGGGTAATCCTGAAAGATTTTGTATTATTGATGTTTACATCATTTACAAGATTATTTTGTTGTGTTTTCCTGCTTCGTTTGCATGTTGACAATGTTTTTCCTCCACCAAATAAAAATATGGATAGGCCTGGTTAGGTTATGTCCTTTTATTTCAAGATTTTGGTACTTTTCTCTGAGAAAATAGATTAGGCTAGCTAATTTTATGCTAGGTTACCTTGCAATTTCTAAGGATTTAAATAATTAGTTATTGTATTGAAAGCCCTCCTTTTTGGTATTATTTTGCTTTTCAACCAATTTTTGTGCTTGTGGGTAAAAAATATGTTCTTTGTGCACCGAAATAACAATCACAATAAGACCCTCATGTCAAACATTTACCACTAAGTTATAGCTACACTAAGTTAGGGTCAAAGGTATGAGAAATAGATGATTTGGGTCAGATCTGCTGACTGAAATGGTGCATTTATGAGCTACATTTTTTGTTACAGAATGGACAAAGAATGATATCAGGTGACAAATGCATCCATTAAATACATTTACATTTGAACAAGTTTTTTTCTTCTCGTATATAGTGGGCTGTATATAAAATATTATAACCAGTTTGTACATTTCTTCTGTTCTATCATAAAACTTAGTCTGGAATACAAGCATAATCCTTTTTGTTGAAAAAATAGCATAGTTCTTGTCATAGGAACACATGTTCAACTTTATTGATGAAAGGTATTAAGTATTTTGGAATGGCATTATATAGGTTTTGTTTAGGTGATTGGAGCACGATTGCTCGATGTCCTGACCTGTGTAATTTAAGTATATGTCTCAAACTTAGTATAAAGGAGAGGCTATCATGAGATAACAAGTGAGTGATGCCTATATTTAGGTTGATTCTTTCCATCAACAATTATAGGATTTGTGTAAAATGCCGCCACACGCCACGGTCTTCACTGCGGAGTTGATGGCCATCAGCAAAACTCTTGCATGCATCGAGGTTGACGACGATATTTTACATGTTATTTTGACTGATTCTCTCAGCAGTCTTGTGGCGTTGCGCAGTTTTAACCAGTTTTAACCAGTAGCGGGTCAGGCGTCCACGGTCCAGTTCGCGGACCGCCGATAGGTCATTCACATAATGACCAGATCAGGTCGCGAGTGGTGCCGTTGCTGTATCCGTTCCCGAAGCCGTCCCGTCGGCTCCTGCGACGTCATTGGCGCGAGGGGTATCTCAGCTGAGGCCACCATCAGTGGTAGCCTTACCCGCTGGCGTGTGTGTTCCCTTGCCGCCCCAGTTCGGTACATAGGATCAAGTTCAAGCCGCGCTGTGACAGAGACGGTCACCACGTATGCGCCGACCACTCGTACATTACGGCTGCGATGCGAGTGATGAATGAAAGCAGGCGAAGCTACAGGTGAAAGATGCTTATATTGTGAGTTCATGTTTGTTTTTTTCTCGCCAACCACAGTTGGCGATCCACGCAGGTAATCGTGCTGCTGCCGTTGTTACTTGGTTATGTTATAAGTTCGCGATACATTCGTACTTGAAATACGTGATGGTTGAAATGCGCAAATACACGTGAAAATCGTACTAAGAACGTATTCGCACTCGATATATTCGTATTCGGTGAGTTTTATGAACCACGCAAGCAGGACGCAACATCTGCGGTTGGGTCGAAGGTAACCGTTTTTATGCAATTTTCCAATTTGTGACTTGTATCCTCAATGACAGGTGCAGCCAGCTTCCTGCACACAGACATAGCGAACAGATGTCATCAGCCGGTATGGACAAACACCCCCTGTCACACCAATTATTTTCACAATTTTCCACCAATATATACAGACTGCATATGCACCCACAAACCAAACGCGTGCATCCATTCATGTGTAGGCTTAATCGTAAGCATGCGAATAAAGGACATAATCATTTGCAATAATGTTTTGCGGCCCACCAGTGCAGATTGCTTTTGAACCATTATTTTAACCATTAATGCACCAGATACACACACACACATATATATATATATATATATATATATATATATATATATATATATATATATATATATATATATATATATATATATATTTATATAATAATATATAATATATATATATATATATATATATATATATATATATATAATATATATATATATATATATATATATATAAACACATATATGGGGCCTCCTGTCAGTGGCGGATCCAGGGAGGGAAGTTGGGGTATATGCCCCCCCCCCCCCATGCAAGGTGGCGTCACTTCGACCAGGAAAATGCGTCCCTCCGCGAAGGCTCGAGTGCACCCAAACACCCTCGAATTTTTCAGCCACAGGCACACAGGCGCCTCTCGGCAGGAAAGGCCAAGCTACTTTCGTGGTGGCGCCACTCCAAACACGTGTCCCCCTCCCCAGATGACAATTCCTGGATCCGTCCCTGCCTTTTGTGGCAGCTATTTATTTCCTGTGGCGGCTATAGGACCTCTTATAACGACAGAGGGCCTCCTATTGCGGTCTGGGGGCGGTCAGATCATTTCAGGCGGTCTCTGTGGTTACTTTTCGGAAACTCTCCTGCCACTGAGGGGAAGAAGCTATGGCGCACTTAGCTTCCCCCCTGTCTGTCCTTTCTTCCGCTCTTGAACGGGGGTGACAACTTAACCGGCTAAAACGGACGGTAGAGGGAGCCTACCAATATCGAGAAAAATCCCTTCATTTTGGAGGCACTTGATGGTCAGCCTGTCGGAAACAGCACATTGTTCGGCAGGAAGATTGTTACTGGGTCATTTAGGATACATTTTGCTGAAGCTGAAGAATAGGTCTTTCAATTGGTATACGTCAAAGTGATCTATATTGCCATAAAACATGCAAGAGAGCGTAGAGAAAAACGGTAAAATTTCATGTAAACCAATGGTGATGGGAAACCTTCAAGCCCGCTAACAAAACCACTTCATGGGGGCCCGGGTCCTGCCGGCCGGTCAGGCGAGCGTAGCCGCCGGGCTTTAGAGGGTCAGATTTGAACACCAAAAGTCCAACACAGAACAGGAGTGGAGTAGGAAGCCCCCTTTGAACCTTGCCCATCCAATGAGAACTTCGTGGCGACGCCACTGCCTTTAACGAAATATATGATCGACCATTGAGGTTTTCGCCCCTCCTGTGAATAGTTATTTGCTTGTATTTTAGTCACGTATAGTAAGTACGGTATTCCGACACTCCTAGCATCAGTGTCCATTGTTACCAAACAGTAGACATCTGCGTACATTTCCAGCGTGCGGCAACATCTGGCCGATATATAAAAAAATGCCTAGCATTGTTACCATGCTGCCGAAATTCTTGGTTCAGCTTCTCGGAGTCTGGTGTGGCATATGCTGATGGCCAATGTTGCATCTGACATTCTTTTGGTGCCGACTGGCAATTGGACCCAGGCCCACATGCAGTGTGACATTATTAGGAACTTAATTAGTGACGATATATAAGCAGTCAAAAGCGCAGTCATAAGCAGACGCGAAGCTAACAAAAACAAAAAATTGGTGAGGTGACGTCAATTCCATGCCGGAAGCACATATATATATATATATATATATATATATATATTAACATTAGCTTGTCAAGACGTTTCTCTTTATTTCAAAGCTTCGTCAGTTTGAGAGCACGTCACACCGCAATTGCGTCAAATTGTCCTGCCGAAATTCAACGCAGTATAGACGTATTACGGAACAGGGATGGATAGGGCTCTTACGCACGGACGTTAACCAGAGTGGATAAAATTATATTTTTAAAAAACGATTACCTGATTGCTGTGAAATGGTGAAATGATAACCTGTGCTGTGGAATGGTGATGTACAGCGTATATGTACCATTGAGCGTAAATGTATATGTCCAGAGGAAGGAGGTGGTGTGCACTGTGCAAGTTTTGTCCGGTGATTTTTCACAATCCAAATATTTGTTTGACACAATTGCGGTGTGACGTGCACTCAAACTGACGAAGCTTTGAAATAATGGGAAACATCTTGACAAGCTGATGTTAATTTAACTAATAATATGGAGATATAGCTGAATATGGAGATATAGCTGAATATTTATATATATATATATATATATATATATATATATATATATATATATATATATATATATATATATATATATATATATTATATATATACATTTCAAGTTATGCTAATCCCGGGGAAACAGACTCCCCTCCCCCAATCCAGCCGGAATGAACCCGAACTCTTCAATATTAGGGTGATTGGGTACAACTCGGAAAAAATGGATCTTTCATAGGGAGGATAAATGGTAATATTGTAGTTATTATCGTGTTCACAAGAAATGCATTATTCTGAGGAAAAGGCCTTGGCCTTTTCTTATTGAGACCTACCATCGCATACGGAACATCATATCTGTAAGTCGGAAAACGTGAAGAATATGGACGGGTATGCCGGATTATCTATATCATGCTTCATATCAAATGACAGGTCTTAATGACCTCGATGCACCTTTCACAAACATGAATGGAAGAGAGCCGTAATTTTAAATGAGAATCATGCCGGAATACGATCCTAAGTACCCCCTGCCCAATGATGTGATGGATTTCTGGCCCTACCAGTCAGGCCCGCCATGAATGGTGCCGCCAACCCATCGATCACCGGTCCTTGACAAGGCAAACCGCCAAATCCCGCCAACGGCACGAGTGGAAGGAATTGCACAGAGTTACTCGATTGCGGCAGGCTGGGGTTGGCCAGAACGTTACTCGATTTACACACTCCGGCAGCCAAAGGGTTAAAGACAGGTCAGACAGTCAGGCGGACCCAATCGTCGGGCACGCCGCGGACAATGGTGGTATTTACCGCGACGGGAAATACCGGGTTCGGGCGACCCGTGGCGGCACCGTCGGGCGAGTCCTTCCACAACATTCAGATGCTGCCTGATACAGAAACTGGAAATCCTCAGAAAGCTGGGTTGCGTTGGCTTGCGGCCATCCCCCAGTTGAAAAATGATACCCGTTTATGGCCGTACCGGTGACAATGTATGACATTGTATGCTGTCTTATGCCGTAATTTATACGTATTTATACATGCGTTTATATTAACACGTAATATTTGTCGTTCTTTTCTTGATGTGACTACACTGGGTATTCCTACCTGCTGATGATCTTGTGGAAACAATGGGCAAAGCTATCGTATTCCTCTCGAAGTTTTCCAAGTGGGGTCCGAAGTCCACGACCCCAGTACTGGCAACGCCGATGGCCACGCGTATGTGTATGTGGCGTCGCCCTCCGGCGTGCTCTGACACTGGCAGTCCCGGCCCCAGTCACGGACTGGGGCCAGCACTCGAGGGCATTATTGCGACTTTGCAAAGCATTGAATAGTTATACCCGGCCTTGCATGCAACAGCATCATCGTCAGCACCATTTCACCAGCCCTGAGCAAAACGTATCCAATGTATCTGCGTCAGAGCAGCCGCACGAGTCCACAGCTGCATACCTATCACCACTAGCCGGCCAGTGAGAGGCCCAGCCAAAGTGCGTTCCCCCTCTAGAAATACATCAGATCAGGGATGAAATTTTGGGATTTGCACCAAGGCGAAGGAATATTTCGGCGTGCTTCGCACGCCGAAAGTATTCTCGGTTTCATCATATTGCTTTTGGGCCGGGCCTCCCCTCAAGACCATCCTGCTTGCGTTCCTGCCAGTAGCATATGCAGACTTCCCTCCCCTCCGCTTCAGACACAACAGCTGTGCCACGTCAATATCACGTCGCAATCAAATCCACTGGGAACCACTCTGCACAACTGGCAGATCTAGGAGTACACCCTTTCCCCGAGAAAAAGTAGATGTTCCGCACTTTTTCCCTAACATTACATTTTCTCTAAATCTAAAACTATTTTGGCAGAAAAATATTATTTTTAACGGACCCACCGAATGTTAGTTGTTCACATCTGAAGAGTTATTCGAAATCTGAGACAACATTTTCAAATTCCCTCATCCCCCCAAAAAAAGGTCGAAAACCAGCCTTCTGGATCCACCAGTGCCCGGCACAGCAACACATTAGCAGCAATGTTCCTTCAAACGCATCCTTGCCGTATCCTTCCGAATGCACAGACTTTTCGGTGTTCGACGAGCTTCGGTTTTGTCACACTCGACCTACATCGAAGGCTCCATTATGGTCACCTGGTTCCGTCTTATCTTCAAATATACGGCTATCGCTGTGCACTGGACGAAGATAATGAACTACATGAATTATTTTAGGAAGTAATTCATATATGGTCTAATAATAAGGTACACATTCTGTCTTAGGGAATCCTCAATTACAACATTACCATATATGCTTTCACCCTCTGCACATTTCATTCATCTGTGATGATCCTGGGGTATTTAATGCGTGCATTTTTTCTTTAAAAAAATAATTGACCTTTTTCGTTTCCTCTTGCCGTCTCCTTTTCCTTCCTCTGCTTTTCCTTCCTCTGCTTTTCCTTCCTCTGCTTTTCCTTCATCTGCTTTTCCTTCCTCTGCTTTTCCTTCCTCTGCTTTTCCTTCCTCTGCTTTTCCTTCATCTGCTTTTCCTTCCTCTGCTTTTCCTTCCTCTGCTTTTCCTTCCTCTGCTTTCCCTTCCTCTGCTTTTCCTTCCCTCTGCCTTTCCTTCCTCTGCTTTTCCTTAATTTTATGTTCTTTCTTTATTTTTAAATTCATGATTTCCTTCTTTCTTTTTCATCCTTTTCACTTCGATCACTCATTCATTCTTATTTGTTTTTCTTTCATTCATAGTTTCTTTCTTTCATGATTTCTTTGTTTCATACTTCGTTTGCTTCATACTTCATTTGTTTCATAACTCCTTCGAATAGTTCTTTCTTTGCTCGTCATTCACCCTTCCATTTTGTCTTTCTTTCTTGCATTCTAGGCACGCCATTTGCACGCCTAAATGTAGCGAATGTTGCATACAAATACAAATTAATGCAACGACGCGTAATAATTGCATGCAGCCAGACTTGTGCTCGACTCGAGTTGAATCAAGAATCGACTCATGAATCAATCATTTTTGGATGAGTCGAGAGTTGAATCGATTCTTTTCCCCAAAGCATATCTTGAGTCGCGAGTTGAATCACATCTTTCTTTTTAAAATGAGTTGAATCACGAGTCAATCACTTGAGTCACAATGAGTCATTCGAGTCTTGTGACTCAAATGCAAGTTATGAACAAATTATATAAAGCATGTATCTTTGTAAATAGTATGCCATGACACAATGTAGGGAGTAAGGTAAATTTTTCTTAAACGGTGTTTCAGGGATTTTAGGATTTTTTTTCGGAATACTATGTTTATGAACGTGATTCGAAAGATGCGATCACTCGTTTTCTCCGTAAATGCTTACTTTTCAATTTGAACGATGACGTCATAGTCACTTCGGTACGGTATGATGACGTCTTAGGCATGGGACTGAGGCTTCGATTGGCTAACGCTACAAACGTTCACTTACCTTAACACGCGCACTGGAGGGGGGCGAAATCCGCCCACCCCTCGGGTTTTTCGCAAATAACTGCAGATTTTACCGGTCGATATACGCAATTTTCGGTGTACCTGCCTAGAAATGAACGGCACGTCGTTTAAAGGAAGAAAAATGGAAATCGGCCGAAAATTTTTCAAGTTAGGGGCCGCTAAAGTCAAAAAATGTTTTAGCGCCAGACCACCAAAATCGGCGCTGATGCGCTTCCAGTATACTGACAAAAGGGAAGTGTTCTAGGCAACACTAGCGACTTGTTGGATGCATATTGATATGCTGTATAGTTTCAAGGTCATGTTAGGTCACCAAGGTGAAGTCAGGTCAAGTTCATGACAGGTTAATGGAACCAAACTTGATCAACTGGAATGTTGCCATAAATGCACTACTGGTTGTCATTTGTACTGTTTGTCATTGCGTTCCCATACTTTATTCATGTACTTCACTCCCTTCTTCACGAAGCCTATTGCTCCGAGCTGCCCGACGGAGCAGTCGGGCGGGCGGCCGGTTCCGGTAACTGGAACAGGTAACTGACCTCATAAAGTGGTGCTATATAGGTGACCTGAGGTCAAATGTTGGGTCTAGCATCTGCATTGCATCATTAGTAATGTCCAAGACATCATTCATGCCCATTTTTGAGCATTTAAACACAATCACAGCGATCCATAACGATGACAAGCCAAGCCACGCAAAACCGGAAAATTTTGCCAATCTGACCTCATTTGACCTTGAAGATATTGACCTAAGGTCACGAAAATTGCACACAATAGAGTTCACTACCGTGCCCATCCACCCTGCGAATTTTGTTCCTCCAGCTTTACTAGGAGCCGAGATCTTAGGGGGCGGAATCCGCCCCCCCTCCAGTGCGCGTAATTCTCAGAGGCCCTCCAGGGCGCGTGTTAATGAGATGGTCCCGGCTTTATCTAACCACAGATTAATAAAACACACAACTTGCCACGGTTCCAGGCGGGTTCCGTCGAGAAAAGTTCCTTTGTAGTCGCTTGTGACGAACCCACACCTCTTCTTCTCCTTCCTTCTGGCGACACGAAACGTCTCGGTGCACTCCCACCGATGCCTACTCTCCTGCAACCTGCAGGCCTTGGAACACTTGGAGCAGACAACTCCGGCAGGAAGAACTCCGTGGCGTCTAAGGAAGTCCAAGCTCGCTTGGTTGTCCTTATAGCAAAGTTTGATTATGTCGTATGGCACTGGATCACAACCTACACACACCGAAGCCATTTTCGAACTGTGGACCTCAAAGTGACCGCTGTGACTCCGGTCTCGTCTATCCTCACGACTTCCAACAAATAGTATGATAATTCATAATTAAATAGGAAAATCTAACCTAACCTAACCTAACCTAACCTAACATAATACAATCTACTCTTATCTAAACTAATATAAACTCATATATTTTAATTTAAAAACACAAGCGTAATGTTTATCGTGACCGACCGCGAAAGTGATATTTAAAAGAGTGTGATTCTGCTTGGTCTTGTCTTTCCTCAGGACTTCCAACAACCAGTATGATAATTAATAATTAAATAGGAAAACCTAACCTAACCTAACCTAACCTAACCTAACGTAATACAATCTACTCTTATCTAAACTAATATAAACTTATATATTATAATTTCAAAACAAGCGTTTCAAGCAGTTTCAAAACAAGCGTAATATTTATCGTGACGTCATCCGTACATCACGCCCGGAGGCCGTGCTCTGATTAGTTTTTTCCGGCGTTGCGGTGAAATATTGGTGGTGTCATCTATGTGTCAAAGAGGCGGAAATTAAGCATTTTCAACGTGAAAAAGTGTTGAATCAACTGCATGAAGTGTTGAATGTCCCTTTAATCACGTCTGAGAAGTGCCAGGTGAGGGATGGATAAATTATGCAACAAACAACAGCGGTGTGGCATATATGGCGCATTATAGATATTATCGTTAAGATTAACCGAGACGTAAGCATTTACGGAGAAAACGAATGATCGCATCTTCCGAATCACGTTAATAAACATAATATTCCGGGACAAAAATCCGAAAATTCCAAAAACACCCTTTAAGACAGAAATACCGGGAGTAAAAACACAGTATAATTATTCATGCTTAGCATTACAATTGTCAACTTATCAACTGCCATTGAGTAAAGAATGAGGGGCACTTAAGTTATTCACCAAAAACGGATACCAATAACTACAAATAAGTATTAATGTTAAGCTTGGTAATCACAATCACTAATCAGTATAATGCATGAGTCAATCCTAGTGCCAGGAACACAACACAGAAATGGGATGTGATTGTGAAAAAGAATATGGCACCGAAACGACCCTGGCATTTGCAAGAGGTAATTGCACTGAATAAGATTGTGTTGGTATGTGTGACAATAACGAACCCAAGGTACCTTTACTAGAAGGTAGATCGAAGTTTTCCTTCAAGCCCGCATGACGTCATTCAGTTTTTTTTTAAAAATATGGTATCAATTTGGTTGCAGAAGACTTTTATCAAATCATACGCAATGGCCACTTTAATTTGCTTCCTAGCAAATATATTTCTCTTCTGCTCACCAGGTGTCATAATCTTGTCCCATTCTTTCTAGTGAGCATTTGTTCCGACACATTTTATTCTCATGCATAGACAAGGTTGGATTTGTGCAATGTAATCCGGAATGTGGAGAGGAATATTTTGTAGTCATCCAGTATGGAGGATATTTTTCTTCAAACCTCATGCATCGTGACTCAATTTGCACACAGTTCAGTAAATTTTGAGCATTTACTTGATCACAGCGGTTCGTTGTCAAAAGTTAATAACTTAGGAAATTGGTAAATTTGGAGATCAAGGCAAATTTTGATTTTTAAATAATTTTTGCATGTCATAGTATGCTTTCTGACGTGATGAAGACGATGCGATCACTCATTTCACCCATTTTCAAATGATTACATTTAAGTCAATGGCGGTCGCTACAATTGATGACGTCATAGGCACAAGTAACCTAACCTAACCTAACCTAGACTAAGATAATGTAGCATAATATATAAAATGTATCATAGCATAATATAATATAACCAACCTAATCTAACCTAACCTAACCTAACCGGAAAACCAGAATCCTCCGAAGCAAATTTTTCGGCCATGACGTCATAAAATATGTGCGACATTGTATAGGTAACTTTAGTGAAAATACATACTAAACTTCAAGGAGTTTAGTAAATATTCTTATTAAACACACTTCCCCTCTTACTAAATATACATACTAATCCTTTGAGGATGTGTTGGACAGCACTGCCCTTAAATATTACAGCATCGCAAGGAATTTCCAGCATTGCTCGCGTTGTGGACGCGTCGGTTTTGGAGTATAAATTATCGGAAATAAATGTCGAATTAAGGCAGAAGCATAAAGTTTTCGACGTCAAAGAGTATTAAATCTAGTGCATCAAGTGTTTAATTTCTTCTTTACCACGTCTATGACACCCCAGGTACGGATGATTGTACGCGATGTGCTATATTTGTAGAGTGAAGATTTTGATCGTTTATTTCTTTGCCAACTGAAAAGTAATCATTTGCGGAGAAAATGAGTGGTCGCATCGTCATTTTTACGTTAAAATACCGTGTATTCTAAATAAAAACTCAAAAGAATCAAAAGTTGCATTGATCTGCAATTATACCGGAAATTCAACCTCCAGCTGAGAAGACAAATAATTTTCCCGAGAGGATAACGTTTGGGAACCCAAAAGCCTAGGATTAGCCTATTTTCAAAACATGTACCTAGTTGACATACAGCAGTTGTTGAAATTTGTTTTTTCTAGGCCAGCTAGACCCAGGGCATGATGCATTCTTCCTTGATGAATCTTGCATGGATTATTGATGATGCATGCATAATTGAACATTTATGTACAACACCATTGTGATCTAGGAATGCCCTCATGAAACTTGCAACTCGACTGAAACTCCTGCCACTGGGGAGAAGAAGCTATGGTGCACTTATCCCCCCTGACTATCCTTTCTTCTGCTCTTGAACGAGGATAACAACTTGAACACATAAAATGGAGGTAGAGGGAGCCTGCCAATATCGGGAACAATGCATTTATTTTGGAGATGCTTGATGGTGAGCCTTTTGGAAATGGCACAGTGTTAGGCAGGACACTTATTACTAGATCATTTAGGTCATTCAAACCCTTTGCTGAAGCTAAAGAATAGGTCTTTCAATTAGAATACATCAAAGTACCCTATATTGCCATAATATATGCAAGATAGCTTAGAGAAAGTTGGTAAAATTGAGTGTAAAGCAATGGTGAAGGGAACCTTCAAGCCCACTACCAAACCAACTTTGTGGGGGCCACAAACCAACTCAATTTTATTATGTGCGGATACCTATTGCAGTGCAGGATCTGGGTGCTATGTTGAAGTTAGGTGATGTGTGGCAGGTATATATGATTCAGGTTGTGCATCATGCCAGTGTGGATTGAAGTATTATGCACTCATTGCCTGGCATATGCATTGACAACCATTCATCTTCTTAATATTTTTGAGTCAATTACTACATGCACATGCAATTATCTGTATATATCCTATATACCAACCATTATAGTGCATGACGGATGATAAATAATGTGAGGTGAAAACAAAGTTATAGCAAAATAATATATTCAACAAATAAATACTAATTCCCTTCTTTAATTAGACAGATGAAGACGCATTGACATGAAACTGTCTGTTGAATAAATTATTTTTGCTATAACTTTGTTTTCACCCTCACTTTATGTATATATATGTATATATATATATATATATATATATATATATATATATATATATATATATAGATATATATATATATGTATATATATATATATATATGTGTATATATATATATATATATATATATATATATATATATATATATATATATATATATATATATATATATATATATATGTAATGTGTGGGCAATGCACACTGAATCATATGGCTTATGAATCTGATACCATTGAGTCGGATCTGAATCGATTCAAATTTACGTTTGAGTCGTGAGTTGAATCGGATCTCTGTAGCTCTGAGTCTGAATTGAGTCGAATCAAATAATTTTGACCTGCTGTGAATCATGAGTTGAATCAGATCTCAAGATCTATGAGTCAAATGTGAGCCGACTCAAAAATTTTGAATCGAGCACAAGTCTGCATGCAGCTGTCATCAGCTGTCTGCAGCACATTCAAGCTGTCATGAATATGCATATGCATAGCTGAATTCAATATGCATATGAAATATGCATATTGAATATGCATATTTCAATATGCAATATGCATATTGAATATGCATATTGCATATTCAATATGCAATATGCATATTGAAATATGCATATTGCATACTAAGATGGCACCTATAAATGTTTCATGAATGATATGCACGTGCCGGATTTTGCGATGCGATTAATTGCCCATCTTTACATAAAATAGCAGTGAATTATTCATGGCTGCACCGTCTACCGCCGGCCGCGTATTGTCTCGCCGTGATCAATGTGGCTCATGGTCAGGTTCTCGTGACTACACCTTCCTCGGCGGCGGTGGCGGCGGAACTGCTGTGGGCATACCACCAAGGAGGGGAACGTGGCTCTTACGACGACACACCTAGTTACAGACGGCTGGCAGACAGTCGTTGCTGACCATCTCACAGAGTGTACACTTTTCTCGTTTACCATCTGTCGGAGGGTAACACTATCCACTTACCATTTGCCAGAGAGCAAAATATTTTCGCTTGGCATATGCCAGGGGGTAAAATCCCTTCGCTCTATCTCTCACCACATGTGATGGGTGGAGCATAATACGATTGTTACTTTCAAATCTGGTCCAATCCTTATTCGTATGAACCGATCCAATCGGCATCCACATCCGCATCAGATACTACATCCGGTATCAAATCCATTTTCAAAAATGCAAAATAGCTAGAGCCCTATTTGTTCCAGTAATCAATCACGCATAGACCGTGCGTATTACATATCATCTTACCTGACAACACAAAGAGGTCTAACTTAACATTTGACGTCAAATGTGGGCTGTAATTTACATTCCCAACACAATAGCTTGCCAAGCATAACAATGTCCCTTCAGATCGCATGTGCAGACTGTGCAGTCATCTCATCCAGGCTAGCTCATGGAGCGTGAACATGAACGACGCATGCTACATGACCAATGCAGTGGATATGGCCTGAAGCCCAAATAATTGACTAACTAAGGAACAACGCATGCAAGAAAACGGGGAACTACCAAGGAATCAAAGAAAATGAACATAACATCAGATTCAAACACATAAACTGGATGTCTCATAAACCGGCGAGGATATTGTAATACAGCCTTGTAAATTTGTAAAATATTGAGCGTACTACTCCAAAAAAATAAACCAAATCCGTTAGTAAATCTGGAAATTGCGGGAGTACAAATTAGAAGGAACTGGCGGCGACCGACCGCCAGCCGGCCGCTGGAACGCAGAGAGTTCAAGGTCACAGAGGCTTCGTTGGTGCGGTGGAGCGGCAGCGAGGTGTGGCGACTGACATCGACCTCACTTGACCCTGAAGGCATTCTCCTAGAGTTAGTTTAAACAGTTGAAATTTATACTCAAACGAGATCACCACAGCCGAAGTTTGCCGTCCACTTGTATGCCTCTACCTTCAGTAGTTACCGAGATCCTAGGGGATCCTAGGATCCTAGGGGATGGCCGAATCCGGCCGCTCCCTATGTGGCTCGCTATATGAGACACCCTCCAGCTGGGTATCTGTGAAAATAGGCACGATAATATAGTTGCTAATTAGTGACATCATATATTTTCAGAGAATTAAAAACAACTCACCATCGGCTAGTCCCAACGATTTATTAGGTGAGGCTGTGGGTGGAAAACAGAAAGAAATACGACTAATTTCCTAAGGTCTTGCTTTACGGAAAAATTGGAGGACCAATCTGTAATATAATTCATATACGTTTATCCGTGTCATGCTCCAATCAGAAGGTAAACTCTTTTCACTTGCCATATGCCAGAGACTAGATGTGTACTTACCATCTACCAGAGGGTAGCAGAGGGTCTCATCTACCTTTTCACTTGTGATCTGCCAGAGAGGAACCTTCTTATTTACCGTCTGTCCGATGGTAAACTCTTCTCACCTACCATCTGTCAGGGTAAACTCTCAATTTATGCTATCTGCGAAGGAGTAAACTCCTATTGTTTACCACCTCTTTTATTTCAAGCTCTTCTTTTACTATCTGTCAGGGAGTAAGCCTTCCATACTTTCAACTGAGCCCAAGCGCCCTGCCTTTTGTCAGGAGGCTGGCTAGCGCAGGATGCAGTTGCGGCTGCTAGGAACACACCAGCTGCTACCAAGCGGCCGACACGAACGAGATTTCGGGCGTCTACAGGCGGCGCTATCCCATGGCAGCTGAGATACGCCAAGGTGGCAGCTGAGGAACGCCAAGGTGGCAGCTGAGGAACGCCAAGGTGGTAGCGAATGCCAAGGCGACGTCAAGGCGGCGCTACCCCATGGCGGCGCTCGTCTGGCAGTGTGGCAATGCTCGTTTTTTTCTCTCCACATTTTGCACTGGGGGCCATCCACAATAAACTCTTGCCTATTACAGCCCATTGTCGAGTTTTAAAACAGATGTCATAGGAAAAAACGGCTCTCGCAGGCACACATGAAGACATATAACAATTCCTCATAACAGCCGCACGGAAAGAGTCAGCAAGTACGGCAAGTATGATAAGACGTCAGCAAGTATGATGATAAGTCAGCAAGTATGATAAGAAGTCCGCGAGTATGATAGGAAGCCAGGAAGTAGATCAGATCAATCTGACCGGTCCCATGCACAAATGCCGCCTAAGGCCGCGACCAAACGTGGGAACTGGCAGTTGCTCCAGTTCGTATGGCAGTTCATTATACAGGGCAGGATCTCTGGAACAAAAACGGCGCCTGCCCATCACTGTTCGCGACCTGGGGACGTATAGATCCCGGTCCTGACGGGTGTGGTGGTCACGGTGCTCGGCGACTGTTGAGATGGTGCCGTCTAATGAAGCCGGCTCCTGCAGTCGGCGCACCTTGTGAAGTAGGCATTGCGTGTGGTATGAGGCCAAGTTTTCAGCGCTCGTCCAGCCAAGACGATCCAACAGATCCGTGATGCGGTCAAATTTAGTTCGTCGGAAAATAACTTTTCCTTCATAATTGACAATTTTTTTATCCGATACGTATTTTTTGGTACTATTTCCGTACACCGAAATACAGTGCCGGATCTGAAAGAGGACGAAGACATTGACGAGCACCGAGATGACAGATAGTGGCAGGTGGCCTCTGAGATGCGATAGGCCGGCCAAAGTTCCGGAACATCGTCTGGTAATGGTGGAAACATGCGATTCCCAGCTGATAGTGCGATCAAAAGTGAGCCCTTTATTTTTACTTCCGAACAGGGAAGCAATTGTTGATCGCGAAACGCTACAGTAAAGTTGGGGAGATTGTGCAAATTTTGCACCTTGATTGCATGTCTCGCATTAGCTACGCCAGCGCAGAGTGCTTTATTTCCTCACATACTTAGCCATCTTTGCGTTATATTTATATATATATATATATATATATATATATATATATATATATATATATATATATATATATATACATATATATATATATATCAATTAATTCCGAGGACATTCGGAAAAGTGTGGTGGCTCTATTCAGATATTCACCAAATCCAGGTGTTGGACCGTCCACGTGGTCGCCGCCATCGCAGTCCATTGCCTATTCAACGGTGCGGTACACAGGTGTGTCGTCCATCAACAATCTGTGACGTGACAGCCGGTCGTCAGCATGATCGGACGGGCAGCGGCAGGTATTTAGGGCACCGCTCCCACCGGCACCGCCCATCCCACTCCAGGAGGAGACTCAAGATGCGTGTGCTGGCCGTCGTCACCTTGGCATGTGTCCTGCTCGTGGCTCTGATAGCCAGCGGTGAGGCACGGAAAATCACTTCGCTGGGCGTAGGAGACACCAAGGAAATTAAGAACGTGTTCGAACCCTGGAACAAATGCTCCTGGTATTGTCGTCCCTGGCAAAGGCATTGCAGGCGCTGCGGTTGGAAAAAATAGTGGAATCACCCATAAAATGAAGCGGTCGCTGCCTGTCCCGGCGGTGCTGGACGTGGCCTGCTGACCAAGCTGCCGGCCGACAAGCTGACGACTGGGCCGCCGCCGCTGCCGTGTCCTCACTGACCGGCACACCCGCTGACCTGCTGACGACCGCTGTACGGACGTGCTCACCGCCACCTGACCCCAACTGACCTGACCGCAGATGACCGGACCATGCTTCCTGCACCACCCCGCCCACCTGACCCCAACTGGCCTGACCGCAGCTGACCTGACCCTCACGACCCCGGCTAATTGCCGGCACCAGTGAAAGATTGGTTCATTTTTTCGATGGCATTTTGTGTGTTGATCTGTATTGCCTTGTGGTATTCCGTTTCGATTCCGACCTACTATCGCCGAAATATACTGTTCAATCTATTGCACTCTGTCGCATGATTACGGGGCTCGTACTCTCCATAGACATTGTTGGATCTTAGCTGACAAAGCCACTGTTTGATTTTCAATGGTGATTTGTACCATTCGGCAAACCATTGATTATTTATTAGCAGCATCGATATGGTGTGGAAGCACCTTGTGTCCCTTGGAGTTGGTGGCATCAACGCCTAGCTTCAGGGGTGTTGTTATATTTACTATTGATGAGGGAAATGCCTCCTCAATGTTGGCTTTGCCCGCAAAATAATTTCAACTGTTAACATGGAACCCTGTGGAGTTTGCTCCCAATTGGGTCTGTCCATTGACTTTATGTAATTTGCTCCCCCCCCCCAGAAAAAATAAAAACAAAAAGAAGACAGAAATCAACACCCATGTCTAGCTCACAGTGTTTAGTTTCCTCTCACGCAGGCGCCATGTAAGACAAGGTCGGCGTTTGGACGGGAGGCGGAGTTGGCTGAGGAGGGTTGGTGCTGGGCTGAGGAGGGCCGGTGTTGGGCTGAGGATGGCTGGTGTTGGGCTGAGGAGCGCTCACACCGGGTTCAAGATCATCCTAGTCTGTGATAGGACCGGATCTGAAGCTATGCCCTGGTACACTTGCTACGAAAATCGATAATGACTTAAAAGGTAGAATTTAAACACTTACATCGCAATAACGACTTCGACTCCCAACGAAGAAACGCCGACATATGCTGACATGTGATGTACGTGTAGTTTATATTGAATATTTCAGTATCCGACTGTGCTGTGTAAAATAAGGGCAAAATAGGGCACCCTGTTTTACCGCATCCTTCACATCCCGTCATGCCCAAAGCAACAAATTTGGTTTGAACACGACACCAGGGAAACATCTTGAGATATGGGAAACTACCAGTGAAGCTTCCATTGCAAAATTGGCATCAGTGCAACAGACGAATTATAACTCTCCCACAGCAATAACCATGGATACCGAAGTAACATCAAACCCTGGGAAGTAGGAATACTGTGTGCTATACTCACTTCATGGCCACTCGTCTTTCTACCCCAGAATTGAATGGAAAATAGGAGAGCTATTAATTGACAACAGCGACACCAAGTCGCAATACTAACACTGGCGCATCCCAGGGGGCGGTGGGGAAGGGCACTGGGGCTATACCTCACCCGCCCCCGCAAAGAGGCCGATCGTGGTCCGAGTTTGTGCACTTAAATGTCATTTTTTTCCAATATCATGACATTTACGAGACGAAGGTTGTCTAAAGCAGCCTCGATACATTCAATTCCGAAGAGTATATTTTCAACTTCGGAGAACATCTTTCTAATTGCTACACCACCCCTCCCCCAACGGTCCTGCTGCATCCAATCCTGAATACAAACCAATGAGTAATTGCGAAATCGCATTTGTAACAGAGTTTCCATAAAATTGCACTTTTTGCTGTCCAGTAATTGTAAATGCTGTAATCCCGTAAAGCCATCCGACCTACCGCCCCGTAATTGTCGGTACCTTTCCATCCGGCCGGCCGGCGCTGCCGCCGAGTCGCGGCCGGAAACCTAGCTCAGCGCTGTTACTGGGCCGACGGCCGCCGTCTGCGACGGAGATTCAAGTGCCGGTAGCCGCCGGACCTCACGAACCACCCCCGACAGTCAGTCGTCAGTCGTCAGTCAGTCGAGACAGTTGAGCGACGCCGATCTGCGGATGGGTGCTGCGTGTGTCTGTTGAGTGACAGCCGAGTGACGCGTAAATTTCGGAACTTATAATATTTTCGGTTAGCGGCCTGTCTGAGAACTCCTATCTGAACGCTGAATTCATACACTGACAGCACCCCTCGACACCCTTCTTACAAAGTTATCGTTTTACACTCGTCACGAGTCTCCGAGAACGCCACGAGTTCTCATTGAGAACGCCACGAGTTCTCACGGTTCTCATTTGAGAACTTGTGGTGCTCGGACGAAGCCTTCCAGTGGTCTTCGAATCTGCTCGTAGTTCTCAATGCTTGTGAGTGTACGCTTGCGCGAGCTGCCGTGTGAACTAATATTACTTGCACAATATACCGTGCAGTAGATACTCTGTGATGGACAGCCGGGGTGACGCGGACGCGAGGTCGAAACCCTAGACTATCACTAGCCTATGTAGAGTTGTAAAGACATTTCTACACATTGTGCTCCGCTACCGCGTTAGCACTACTTGCACCTATTAAATATGCATTGCACACAATTAAAATGGAATGTGAGAGTGTATGATATTTATTCTTTCCCTTATTCATCGGAATTGCAGCTGCGATGCATATTGAAATACGTATATTGTATATTAGCATGACGCACCGAATTGTGTGATGGATGACATACGTACACGTGCGGCATTTTCTGGTGCGATTAATTCCCCTTCTTTGCATAATATAACAGCCAATTATTCCCAGCTGTACTATCCACCACCTGCTGCATATTGTGTCACGGTGAATATTGCAGCTCATGTCTCGTGACCAGGTTCCCCTGTCTGGATGATTCCTGGACGGCAGCGACGTAACTGATAGATACCTCCAAGGAGGGGAACAGGGACTCTTTTACGACGTACTTAGCCACCTAGAGCGTGTAGCTACGCTCTTCTTTGGCGCCGAATAGGCTCGTGTACGAGGGACTTCGAACTGTGCTTCTGGGGATTCCGCCACCACCACCGTGGTGGACCCAATTTACCATGAAATCAGATGAGAGGCGTAGCCAAGGGGCGCTGTGGCCAGGGGTGAAAAATGTGGTATCTGCTACAAACTTTTGTTCCGAGGTACGTAACTGCTACATGAAAAACAGGCAGCTAGAACATCGTGCTCCATGGGTTGCTTCGTGTTCCCGTCAAGGTTACTGCAGCCTAGGCTTGTTGTGAAGTAACTCTGTTGTGGGCTTGTTGTGAAGAAAATCTGCTGTTCTGAACTGCGTACACATTGTGCAATATATTTCCAGCACAACTGATATTAGCATACAAAACATCGAACATACACAAGAACCGCGTCTACACGATAGAGGCGTCACATCGCCTACCGTACTGACACGAAAAAATGGCAGAACCTGGTGCACTGGTAGGGTATAGGGGCGTCACAGCGCGGGCCACGACCGTCCATGTCAGCTTGCGAGTGTGATTCATGAAATAATCCAATCACGCACTCATAGACACACGTAACCAATGTCATCGCAGTATTTCTGGACACTATGAACACATACCGATAGGTGTACCTACAAGTTAGGTGTACATACACCGACACATCTAATCTGGCACACAATCCTGCAAAATGTGCTCTATGTATGTGAGAAGGCGGATCTAGCCGGACATTACTTTTTTGTGGAGCATGTCATCAAGGTGAAGCACAGCGAACAAGCAGCGATGCGTACAGTTAAGAACTGTTCACGCCAGGCGTAATCTCGACGCACTGTCGGAATCGACGCAAAGCTAGCGGACAGTTAGCATGGGGCCCAATGAGTCTGCCGATTCTGCCATTGCGCCGGCCTTGCGTCAGCTGTCTGCTGAGTCCTACAAAACGCTGGCGATTTCAAAACGCTGGGAAACACTGGGACAAAGTTGGGTTTTCTCAACCTTTTCCGCTCGGCGCACCAGCGGCCTTGACGCAAGGTCGACAGACTGCTCGGGATAAACTGCGGTCGCCATATTTGCTGATCTTCGGCGGATTGGGGCCACATCGGCTGCGGTTTTTTCAGCTTGTAAGTTGCAACATGTCTCTCTCGGAAGATGCAAGGAAGCCAAGAACAGATGAGAGAAAAGGATGGCAGGTATTTACTTACTTTGCGTTGAAAAGCTTCTTTCGATACCGGAAATGGGTATGATACAACCAAGACTTATATTTATATAGAACACTGGTACTAAATTTTTGACCACACCATTAACTTGGGTATGACACAATTTATGTTTTAAGCAATTCCAAAATTGTGCTGGATCGAAATGGAAGGGTGCATCTTGCACATGCTTTTTCATGAGGTAGGGCAAAGGCAATATTCACCCCTGATCCTGAACCCAATCTAAACAGCTGATTTTGTTGTCATAACAGCTGATCTGTCAGTTGATCGCTGGCGTACTCGCGTCCAGGCGATGTCGCTGCACTGGTCTGTCGACGCGTCGAAATTACACCCAGTGCGTCGGGATTACGCCTAGTTTGTCATTGCGCTGGTTTTTTAGCGTCGAGACTACGCTAGGTGTGAACAGTCCTTTACAGTAGCGAAATTTTGGGTGCGCGTGCGCTGTCGAGAGGACGGACCGAGGCGGGAAAAACAGCGGACATGAATAAGGACAATTTCAGATTTACGCGCGCTGTGTGAGGGTGAGTCGCCCAAGCCAATAGCTGTAGCAGAAACTTCTTGCTCCGATTAGTAAATGACATATCACATTACATATAACTACTTGACACCCCCCCCCCCTCCATCAAGTAAGAAAGACCTCGTCCCGTGCTCACACTGGATGGGATGCCTGCGTACTTTCATTTTGGCGCTTGTCCTCCCTCTATGGTGGTTGTTGGCTGTCCTGTAGGATTTCAATCAGTTGGAACCATTTGAGGTTAAAATTCGGTATACGGTTGGTCACCATGGCAGGATATTTTATATACGAATAAGATAATCCGAAGACATCTGGTTACGCCCTTGCACTTATATAATTTTTCTAGCGTTTTTTACCTTATCAAACATGATGTTTTGTGCTTACATGTTTACAGACCAGATATCCGATAAAAAATCTTCCATCCGGCCGTTAGGGACAAATAAAGTGTCATCGGCGTACGCCGACAACTTAATGCGAGTGGTATGAAAGTCCTCTTTGGTTGGATTGTCGTGAATGTTTTTGCAGCATCGGTTTAACTCAGGGTAAAGAAACAAGCTAGAGCTTGGTGGGGACCCCTGTCTCAATTGCTATTTGAATATCTGTATGCCACAAAACTAGCATGAGCACTGTAGGCAGTGGCGTCGCCACGAAATTCTTCCAGGGGGGCAATATTGATAGGGGGCCTCCTGCTCCCGAAAGGGGGCCTCCACTGTGTTACGGCCTCCTATTGCTTTTTTGGGCTCTTAGTATGGTTCCAGAATGGGGTACATGGCTTCACATTGATGTCTTGTTTGTTCTTGGCATGGGTGCATCATTTACGCAAAGCGCAATAGCAAGAATCTTTTTTTCCGCTGCAAACTGAGCCATACCAGGGTATAAATAAGCAAACGCACTGGCGGATCTAGCCCACCGGTTTGGGGAGGGGCCAACTTTCGTTTTTCGGCGTCGGACTTTTTTTTGGAATCCCTCCTTATTTTGGAGGGCTCCGGCTTTCTTTTTTCGGATACCGATGCGACTTTGGGGGTCACACGGTGCTTATGTGGAGCCCTGGACGCCAATTGTTGGCAGCCCCGACGTGAATTTTTGATGCCCAGACCAAATTTGTGGTACTACCGATGGGAATTATGGGTCCGAGCGCGATATTTGGTGGGACCGGTTCGAGTTTGCGGGGCACGTTGTACTTAGCTATGGCCCCAACGCGATCTTGGCGGTTCCTGTTGCAGATTTTCGGGCCTCGGAGCGAGTTTTCTGGGGCCCGCCGCATTTACTTGGAGCCCCTACGCGAATTCTGGTGAACCGACGCGAATTTGTGTGACCCCAGCGCGACTTTTGGGGGCATCGGCTCGATTCTTGGGAGCATATCCCTCTTAGGAGGGAGGGGGCATTTGCCCCTTTGATATGCCCCTGCGGCCACCGAGGGAGTTTTTTGTTCAGCCGATGGCACCTTTCGGAGTATAAAAGCCCTCCGGTTAATTTTTTCCGGAACTGTTCTTAATTTTCCGGTGCTGGGGTCCATTCGATCGAGTCTCGGTGTGAACTTTTGGACATCGAGTTCTATTTTTGTAAAGGTCTTGATGTGATATATTTGATGTGATAGCCTCCTTGACAATCCTGCAGGCCTCCTTTGCAATCCAGGGGGCCTCCTGGATAATCCTGTGGGTCTCCTTTGCAATCCTGGTGCCTCCTTTGTAATCATGTGGGCCTCCTTTGCAATCCTGGAGGCCTCCTTGACAATCCTGTGGGCCTCCTTTGCAATCCTGGGGGCCTCCTTTGCAATCCTGGGGGCCTCCTTTGCAATCCTGTGGGCCTCCTTTGCAATCCTGGGGCCTCCTTTGCAATCCTGGGGAGCCTCCTTCGCTAGTCTGGAGGCATCCTTTGCAATCCTGGGGGTCTCCTTTGGAATCCTGGGGCCTCCTTTGCAATCATGGGGGCCTCCTTTGCAATCCTGGAGTCCTTTGCAATCCTGGGGGCCTCCTTTGCAATCCTGGGGGCTTCCTTTGTAATCCTGTGGGCCTTTGCAATCCTGGGGGCCTCCTTTGTAATCCTGGGGGCCTCCTTCGCAATCCTGGGGGCCTCCTTTTGCAATCATGGGGGCCTCCTTTGCAATCCTGGGGCCTCCTTTGCAATCCCGGGGGCCTCCTTTGCAATCCTGGGGGCCTCCATCGCAATCCTGGGGGCCTCCCTTTGCAATCATGGGGCCTCCTTTGCAATCCTGGGGGCCTCCTTCGCTAGCCTGGAGGCATCCTTCGCTAGCCTGGAGGAATCATTCGCAATCCTGGGGTCTACTTTGCAATCATGGGGTCTCCTTTGCAATCATGGGGGCCTCCTTTGCAATCCTGAGGGCCTCCTTTGCGATCCTGGAGACCTTTGCAATCCTGGGGGCCTCCTTTGCAATCCTGGGGGCCTCCTTTGTAATCCTGGAGGCCTCCTTTGCAATCCTGGAGGCCTCCTTTCCAATCCTGGGGGCCTCCTTTGCAATCCTGGGGGCCTCCTTTGCAATCCTGGGGGCCTCCTTTGCAATCATGGGGGCCTCCTTCGTAATCACGGGAGCCTCCTTTGCAATCCTGGGGGCCTCCTTTGCAATCCAGGAGGCCTCCTTTGCAATCCTGTGGATCGCCTTTACAATCCTGGGGGCCTCCTTTGTAATCACGGGGGCCTCCTTTTCAATCCTGGGGGCCTCCTTTGCAATCATGGGGCCTCCTTCGTAATCACGGGGCCTCCTTTGCAATCCTGGGGGCCTCCTTTGCAATCCAGGAGGCCTCCTTTGCAATCCTGTGGATCTCCTTTACAATCCTGGGGGCCTCCTTTGTTAACACGGGGGCCTCCTTTTCAATCCTGGGGGCCTCCTTTGCATTCCTGGGGGCCTCCGTGCCAATTGTTGGCACTCTCTTGATTTCTGGGGCCTGCTATCTTCTCCTAGGTGACTCCTTCTTCGAATTAGGGGCCTCCTCTCACGTCTTGGAGGCCTCCTCTCATGTCTCGTCGGCCTCCTTGCTCACTTTTTTCCTGTGCATTTCCAGATAGGGGCCTCCTCAAATTTCAGGGGGCGGCGCCCCCCAGTCTCACGACAGGGGGCGACTGCCCCCCTGCCCCCGGTGGCGACGCCCTTGACTGTAGGCACCACACCACCAACACTCACATGAACTCGCAATGCATGACCGCGAAGCACTCGTAGGAAACACTCAAATAGCCATCCCCGCATGGCGTCGGACGTACATGAGCCGACTTGCTTCTCAATTAGAAATAAATGGCTACCTAGCGGTGCGGTCGGAAGTAGATGAGCCGACTTGCCTTGCAACTCATAACGTAAATGGTTACCCAGATGTACAGCGGACGTAGAAGAGCCGAATTGCAAAACACCGTACTAACCCAACTGACAACCCTGCATGGCATGCTTAGACTAACCCGCTACTAACAACTAACACGCGGCGGCCGGCGTGATAGGCGGTGTGGACAATTACCTCCTTGTTCGAACGGTGAAGATCCTTCGGTGCTCTTCGATAAGAGTAGGATAAAGCCGGCACCCTGGCAAAAACAACTGCTCGCCACTCTCAAAACACCCCCACCCCCACCCAAACTACGAATTATTTTGTGGAGGAGTAAAATAAAACCAAACCATTTAGACATCAGGGAGATGTCCCCAGCCCAGACCCTAGCCTTCAGCACCTAAAATATCACGCAAACTATAACGTAAAATTCCTTAACGTAAATGTCCACTTGCCTGCACCTTGATCGCAAACGCTCGCTTTATAAGCAGACATGTAACGTACTCGCTTTAAAGGCGGCGCAAATGACCTTTATGGTCCGGCACGCCTAAATAATTCACTCCCCCCCTCCCCCCGGTAGCAGCAAGACCACCGTGAGGAGACGGTAAGGAGGTCTCACGGTTGTTGCGGCTGCCGTACGATTTTCTAGGCACACCAGACCGGGGAAAAACCGTGAGGTGACCTTGAAGTCACCCCACGGCCACCGTACAGTGACCTTGCGATACTACATGCGGCGGGGTTGCGGCCTATGGCCTTGCGATTTCCGAAAAAAATCTGTCAAATTTTAAAAAAATCGTAGTTGCCTGCGACGAGGAAAACAACCTTGAGATCGCCTCACGGCTACCGTATTTCACCGTGCGGCCACCGCACAGTTACGGCAATTTCGGGGACTTACGGCTGCCGCCAACACGCCGCAAGCCATTTGTGACCAATTTATCAGTTAGATTCACCACGGTGGTGGCGGAATCTCCAGACGAGTACAGTTCGGAGTTCCTCGTACGCAAGGCTATTCGGCGTCAAAGAAGAGCGAAGCTACACGTCCTAGGAGGATAAGTGCGTCGTAAAAGAGCCCATGTTCAGCAGTTGCGTGACCGCCACCCAGGAAGGTCGTTCCAAGGCAATGGAGCCTCATCACGAGGCATGAGCTGCAATATTCACCGTGACACCATATGCAACAGGTGGTGGACGGTACAGCCGTGAATAATTCACTGTTTTCTGATGAAGAAAAGGGCAATTAATCGTATCGGAAAATGCCGCACGTGCGGGTATGTCATCTATCACACATTTCGGTGCGTCATGTTAATATATAATATGCATGTTATCATGCATCGCAGTTGCAATGCCGAGGAACAATGAAATTATTAAACCTAGTACCCTGTGACATACAATTTATTTTGTATGAAATATGTAATATATAGGGGAAATGGAGAAAGCGGTAGCGGGGTAAATTGCGATTTCGCATTTACTCTGATTACTTTCAAGGGTGGATTCAGAGGGACCGTTCGGAGAGGGAGGGAGTAGCAATTAAAAAGTTACCCTTCGATATCCAACAACAAGTCTTCGGACGTGAATCAGTCGTGTCTGCTTGAGACAAGATTTAGCTGGTGAATGTCGCTATGTTTATAGGAAATGACATTTAAGTGCAAAAACTCGGAAAAAAAAGTAGCCAGGTTGCAGGGGTGGATGTATTTATCAGGGTCGGATGTTATTTGGGCACCAATGGCTATTGTGATTGGATAATTATAAGCCGTCTATGTCTTTGATACCAACATTTCGATGGAAGTTTCTCTAGTAGTCTCCCATGTGATAGGATGTGTTCCTCGGTGTTGTGATCAAGAATAATGGTATACTCAACAAAACAAATTTGCTGCTTGTGGCATAACAGGATGTGAAGGAAGCGGGAAAACCGGGTACACATTTGTCCCGTACTTCACACAGCACAGCCGTATGCTGGAATCTTCAATTTTGCTTGCACTTGCATCATATGTCAGTATATGTCAGCGTTTGTTTTTTTGGAGTCGTGTTTGGTATTGTGATGCTATTATATTACTTTTACAATTCATGTCACCAGCAATCTGTGAAGAAGGTGTGGCGGGTCATTGGTTAAGTTCCGGTCCTATGCAGAATTGGATGATCCTGAACCCGCCATGAGCCCTCTTCAGCCCGACACGAGCCCTCTTCAGCACGACACGAGCCCTCTTCAGCCCGACACGAGCGCTTTTCAGCCCAACACGAGCCCTCTTCAGCCAGACACGAGCCCTCTTCAGCCAACTCCTTTGTCTCCCCCCAAACGCCGGCGTTGTCTTGCATCACGCCTGCATGTGAGGCAAGGAGCTAGGGGTTGATGCAGTGGCGCACCTATGATTTGCGCTGGGGGGGGGGGCGGATTTGGAGGGGGCCCACCTGCGCCCATTTTCCAAAAGTTGTGAAATGCGAAAGACAAAAATGACAGCGACAGCGGTGATCACGCGAGCTGACCACGGACCACCACGCATGCTATTATTAACATACACTATTATGATCATTTCCACCGGAAGACGGTACTTCTATAATCTTCGTTTCAATAATTGGCGTTTCATTGGTCCTTCTTCTGGTCTGCATAGAACGGCGAAAGGGCAACCAAATGGTCTCTGGTCAGCATAGAATGGCGAGAGGACAACCGGATGCATTTTAGGGGGGCTATGGCGCGCCTGCCTCCGCCCGTGCCCGGCGGTATGCGGCGTGATGACCGGGCTCACGCAAGGGGAGCAGCAGCGGTGTGGGCGCGGCCGGCGGTGCAGCGGGCGCCACGTGTTGTGCGCGCGTGCTGTTGTGCTGAGTGTGCCTCTGCGGCGGCGCGCCCGGGGCCATGCGGTGGTGACCTCGGGTCGGCTTGGCGGTGGAGCCGGGGTCGGGCCCGGGACGCGATGGCGCGAGGTGGTCCACACCCACTTTGGTGGCGGGACCACGAAGCTCAGCCAAAAAGGTACTCGGTTTGTCGAACACAAGTGTTTTGGCGTTTTATTTATATTCCAATCACTTGCATTCCCCTGCGCATATATTGACATATTTTGAACAAACGTGACTCTGGGTGTCCTTGGGTATCGTCAAGACCATGGAGGGGAACCAAGGGGCAGCTTTAACACGCGCCCTGGAGGGCCTCTGAAAGTTACGCGCACTGGATCCCCCCCCCCCCCATAAGATCTCGGCTCCTATTGAAGCTGGGGAAACGACATTGGCATGGTGGATGGGTATGGTAGTGAACTCTATTGTGTGCAAATTTGATGATCTTCAGGTTCAAATGAGATCATATATGTAAAAATTTTCTTGTTTGGCGTGGCTTGCCTTGCCATCTTTATGGATCGCTGTGATTGTGTTTAAATGCTTCAAAATGGGCATTAAGGATGTTTTGGACATTACTAATGATGCAATACAGATGCTAGACCCGGAATTTGAACTCAGGTCACCTATATAGCAGCACTTATCAGGTCAGTTACCTGTTCCAGTTACCGGAATCGGGCCGCCCGCCATGAATATAGTATGGAAACGCTAAGGTACACAATGACAAACAGTAGTTTTTAGAATGTGACAACATTCCAGTTGACCAAGTTTGGTTCCATTAACCTGTCATGAACTTGACCTGACTTGACCTCTGTGACCCAACATGACCATGCAACTATATAGCATATCAATATACATCAAACCAGTCGCTAGTGTTGCCAAGAACATTTCCTTTTTGCCCCGTCTCGCCCATTTGGGGGTGAGACCGGGCTATCCCTCTATCCTGTCCAAGCTTACCGCGTCATAGATTTGTCCCCACCCCCCATTTTGGAAACCGTGGCTGCACCCATGGCTGGTGGAGAGGTGAGCTCAGCCCTGGGTCGATCAACCTAGGGTGCCCAGAAATACCAATCTCTACCCGGATCTGGGCCACTTCATGTTGCCATCTTGAACAAAAAAACAATATAATATTTTTTTTCTTCAAATTGTCATTAAACTTAGCTTATCCTGGGCTAAATTAGCAGTGTGATTATCGATTTGAGAAAACCTAAAATGGGATTGCTTGTACTATTTCGATTTATCAAAGAGGACAGTCACCACCAATTCTAAAGAATGCTTGAGAGAACCGCGCGAATATCGTCACCATTTATTGGAAATGTTGGGCAATCTTACACCTACCTTGTTTGAACACGAGTAGTATGTCGTAATCGACATCTATGCAGCATTCCTTGAATTTTTCATGGATTTGACTTCCAAGGTTGGGGAGGGGGAGGGGGTTGGCTGCCAAGTTGGGGGTTGAGTTGCAAGCTGAGGGGCTGGAGCCCTCCCAACTGAATAGGGTCCTACACCCCTGGGTGCCATGTTCCCCTCCTTGGCGTTTCGACCGCTGCCGGCGCCCCGCATCAGGCTACATCCCGGCAGGAGCAGGCCCAGGAATTATCATGGGGAGGGACACTGATTCCCACCGATGGCGCCTGTGACGGAAAATTTGTGTAGAGGGGGAGGGGCACTCGAGCCTTCCCGAAGGGGTGCCTTTTCCGGCCGGCAGGGCGCCGCCTCCATGGGGCGGGCGCAGGCACCCAGTGCCCCTTTGTACATCCACCCCGGCAGCAAGACAAGGGGTCTGGGCAGGGGCTGTATCAATCACGAGAGACAACACGCAGGCGGTGGTGAACAGTGCAGCCATGAATAAATCACTGCTATTTTATGCAGATAGATGCAATTAATCGCATCGGAAAATTCTGCACCTGTAGGTATGTCATCCATCACGCATTTCGGTGCGTCATGCAAATATATAATTTACATATTTTAATATGCATCGCAATTTGAATGCTGAGGAATAGTGAAATGACTAAACCTCGTTCCCCCTGATATTGCATCTTTCTTTGCATGCAACATTTAGTACATAGGTGAAAGGGGGAAGATCAGGTAGTGGGGCAAAATGGGATTTCGCAATTACCTATTGATTCAGCAGTGGATCGAGAAGAACCGATGGAGGAGGAAATTATAAACGATGCACTCTGATTTGGAACAAAAAAAACTCTTCAGTATTGAGCAGTAAACGTTCGTCGAGTCTACTTAAGGCAGTATTACCATATAAAAGGTTGTTAGATATCCAGAAAATATAACTTTAATGAAGAAGAAAAACTGCCTCTTGTGGGAGGCGTCGCACTCGCACTCGTGCCCTCTCCCCTCTTGGATGCTCAGATTTAATATTGCAACCTGGTGTCACTTTTGCTACTTAATTGCTTTCCAATTTCCGTCCTTTTCTAGGGTAGAAAGACGAGCGAGCATGATATCATTATCGCATGATATCGCAAACGTTTCTTCATTTCATGTTCAGATGTTATGTCTGCATTCATGCCTTTTGTGATTGGAGGGTTCTAAGTCGCCGGTTACTTTGACATAATAATACAAGGGGAGCTTCTCTTGTAGTCTCCATATTGCTAACTGTTTGGTCAGGTGTCGTGCTACATATACTGGTATGCTAATCTAACCAAGTTTATTGCTTGGGGCACAACGGAACGTGAAGGGAGTGGCAACGCATGCTATCTCATTTTGCCCGTACTTCAGACGGCACGAGTGGTACATACATACATACATACATGCATACATACATACATACATACTTACATACATACATACGAGCCAGCGTAGACGGCGCCAGAGGACGGCACGACTCACCGTGCGATGTGAAGCTTCACCTTACGCCGAGGTGTGAGGCGTCGGACGAATTTGTGACGCAGGGTCGTGCTATGTTGTCATGCTATGCTACCGGTTATTGTGTCTTACGATCTATATGACCTGTGCAGTCGATGCGCCCTTAAACCACAATAACTAACTGTCTTATGACCCAACACTGTCTTGGGGAGGTGTTGTGTTCCCGCTTACGCCCACTGAGCACTTCGCAATGCGTGCGCCCATAGCTGGACCTCGACCGAGGCCCTGAGGCGACGTCTGCCGCCTGCATGGCGGCAATCCAACGCATTCCCAATCGTCCCTTCCGGCTGTCCGCCCGCGTGTACGAGGCTGATCTGGATCTCGCTGCATAAACAGTGCACCATTTCAATTCATATAATATAGGATATATATATATATATATATATATATATATATATATATACATAATTATTACAGCAAATGTTGATGACCAATACCATGTGAAAGCATATCCCAGCTCAGTAAGAAAAACCTCTGGCGGAAGATCACGACCGCAATCGGCGGTCTTCCTCAGTTTCGGTGTTCCCTTGGAAGAGGAATTGAATCACATGACTGGCATAGTCCTTGCGTAATGTGGCACCCACATGTAGGCACCCACATGTAGGAGAGCATTGCACTCGGCGCGCACCTGAACGTCCAAGGTAATTTGCACTTTGCCGAGGGTCAGACAGACGTTTTGCAGGAAGTTCGTAGACTCGGGCAGCATGGGCGATTATATTGTGAATGACGGTACCTGAACCGAACTGAAATGTGCATTAGGCTTTGTTTTTTTTTGCGGAGGGACGAGGAATAGTTGAACCGCCTGCCAGCCCCCGCCCTTAATGAGTGTCGAAGACATAGTCCAAGTAATTGGCAGCACACGAATGAGCTGTGTGACGGGTGACAAAGAAGCGCATCACTCTTACCAGCAGCACTGACGCCGCTCTAATGGCAAGGTTCTAATGCGAGCGCATCACTCTAATTGAACACTGGAGCCGCTTCGTCACTGTTAAAATGTCTCAACTGATGTCTGTTCTCAAAGCAGTGTGCAAGGCGTTCGCTATTGGGAGCACGAGTCAGGCAAGACGAGAGCCGAGAGACGAGAGCCGAGAGACGAGAGCCGAGAGACGAGAGCCGAGAGCCGAGAGACGAGAGCCGAGAGACGAGAGCCGAGAGACGAGAGCCGAGAGACGAGAGACGAGAGCCGAGAGACGAGAGCCGAGAGACGAGAGCCGAGAGACGAGAGCCGAGAGACGAGAGCCGAGAGACGAGAGACGAGAGCCGAGAGACGAGAGCCGAGAGACGAGAGCCGAGAGACGAGAGCCGAGAGACGAGAGCCGATAGACGAGAGCCGAGAGACGAGAGCCGAGAGACGAGAGAGCTGTGTATCTCCCGTGCTGCATGCACAAGATTTGCCACCATGTCGTTGTCGACAGAGATCTGATTGGCCACCATGTCGTTGTCGACAGAGATCTGATTGACCACCATACCGTTGTCGACAGAGATATCATTGACCACCATACCGTTGTCGACAGAGATCTGATTGACCACCATGTCGTTGTCGACAGAGATCTGATTGACCACCATGTCGTTGTCGACAGAGATCTCATTGACCACCATACCGTTGTCGACAGAGATATCATTGACCACCATACCGTTGTCGACAGAGATCTGATTGACCACCATGTCGTTGTCGACAGAGATCTGATTGACCACCATGTCGTTGTCGGCAGAGATCTGAATGGCCACCGTGCCGCTGTCGGTAGACATCTGATTGTCAGCGTCGCACGGAAGAGAAAGGGATGTCATCGGAAAGCGCTCGACGAGTTGGGTCCGAAACCACCCCCAAAATGTCATCCTTCCAAATGTGACGTCACTATGGGGGTCTATGTGATCACAACTGACATTATGTTTTGGCTCTGGGGAGTTCATTTTGGGGAGATTTAAAAAAAAAAATTATTTGAAATCAGAAAAGGGAGGCGAAATCGACAAGGGCCCTAAAATTTTCCCACCGAAAAATAAAAATTGGATTTAATTTTGAAATTGTATAAACGTTTAGTTGTCAATTTTCTCTCATTTTTATTTTTATAATGGGTAGAGCGAAACACAAAGCGTGGTATAAAGTCAACTTTTTCTTATAAAGCATGCTTACTTTAGCCAGAATCTTCGATTTTAGCCATAATCGGCAATATGCAAAACTAATGTCATCAAAACCGAAAAAAGAAAGAAACAAAAATATGGTGACTTTCGTTGCATCCATAAAGATAAACAAACACTGAAAATGTCATTCAAATATCTTTATCCGTTAAAGCGTGACGCCTGGTTGAACTTTTCTTGGAGGTGACCTCACTTGACCTTCAATAACTCGTTGACCGTAGATAACTTGACCACAAAATGTTTCCACCATATGCCAAATTGGTGCGTGAAAAGGTATACGAAATTTGGGCTCACTACCGCGGGCCATTTTTCCGCTATTCGCGGAAAACCTCAGGAAGGAGTGGGGGGCGTAAAAAGACCACCCGAGACAGGGTTAGTGTGTGCCGTAAAGCCACAAACACGACAGGGCTTCGCGGGCGGCCTCCTGGCGGGCGGCGCCGGCACTAAGAGCTCTTCGGCCCGGCCGCGGCTGTAAGGGCTCGGCGCGGCGTGATCCCTACGTCATCACGGAGCGCACCGCGTTGTACATACATGTGCGCGGAACATGGCCTGCAAAAGATATTATCCGGGGGTCGATGCCACCAACTCCACAGAAGCAAAGGGAAATTCCACACCATGCGATGCTGCTAACAATCCTCACCTGATAATAAAGGGACACCAATTACCTTGGAAAGACAAATCGTGGCTTTATTGGCTGGAATGCAACAAAGTCAGTGGAGTGGGCGGACCTCGTAGTCAAACAACGCGGCGCGATAGAATGAACAGTATATTTCAGCGAAAGTAGGCCTGAATCGAAACGGATTATCACAAGGCAATTCAGATTTCTAGACAAAATGCGATCGAACAAATAAACCACTCTCGCAATTGTTCCCGCGAATGGCCGGGGGTGGTGCGGGCAGCATAGTCAGGTCAGGTCAGGTCGGCTGCGGTCGGGTGGGCGGTGAGCACGTCCGTACATCGGTGGTCAGCAGGTGAGCGTTAGCAGCGGGTGTGCCGGTCAAGGAGGGCAGCTGAGAGGCGGCAGCCCGGTTGTCAGCTTGTCGGCCGACAGCTGGGTTAGCCGGCTACGACCTGCTCCGCCGGAACCGGCTCTGACGGTTTCATCGACGATGTGTCAATATGCAGTACGCACACTTCACAATCTTACACCACCAAGAGCATTTGTGCCTGGTTACCATGGTGATCCGTAGTTCCCTGGTGTCTCCTGCGGCCAGCGAAGTGGTTTCCATTGCCTGACCGCTGGTGACCAGAGCCACGAGCAGGACACATGCCAAGGTGACGACGGCCAGCACACGCATCTTGAGTCGCCTCCTGGAGTGGGATGGGCGGTGCCGGTGGGAGCGGTGCCCTAAATACCTGCCGCTGCCCGTCGGGTCATGCTAACGACCGGCTGTCACGTCACAGATTGTTGATGGACGACACACCTGTGTACCGCACCGCTGAATAGGCAATGGACAGCGATGGTGGCGACCACGTGGACGGCCGACAACCACACCATTACGGGCAGGTGCAGACTGCTGACGACGGATATCTCAACAATACCACACAGTCTGACGCTCACCAACACCACACCATCACGGGCAGGTGCAGACTGCTGACGACGGATAGCTCACCAATACCACACCGGCTCACGCTATGGCGCACAGGCTATCCAGCAGCTGCCGAGCATGATGTGATGGCGCCGCAAGTTCCCGCCATTTCGTCACCTGCTAAGTGGCACCGCCGTCCGCTGTACACACAGTACGGCAGCAATCTTGCAGCTGCCGTCGTCACCAGCTCTGATGGGGGACTGACTACTGCTGTCACAACCAACGGTGTTGGAGAACTGACTACTGCTGTCGCAACCAACGGTGTTGGAGAACTGACTACCGCTGTCGTAACCCACGGTGTTGGAGAACTGACTACCGCTGTCGTAACCCACGGTGTTGGAGAACTGACTACCGCTGTCGCAACCAACGGTGTTGGAGAACTGACTACCGCTGTCGCAACCAACGCTGATGGAGGACTGACTTCTGCTACCGTAACCAACGCTGATGGAGGAATGACTACTATTGTCGTAACTTACGCTGATGAAGTACTGACTACTACTGTCGTAGCCAACGTTGATGGAGGACTGAATACTTGTGAGTAATACTGAGGACCAGCGTCATAGCTAGACAGCCCTTGAAGCTAGAAAGGCTGTCAAGTACTGGGAAGTGCGTCTAACGGCTAGGGAGGACCCCTGGCGAATGAAAATGGTCACTGAGCGCAAGAGAGGTCGGGTCTGAGATGCCCAAAAGGCTTGGAAAGACTCAAGGCAAGAAGAACAGGGCTCCCTGGGGTCCAAAGAGAGTCTTTATGGGCTAGCGATTGTTGTGAGGAATACTGAGGGACAGTTTCAGAACTAGACAGTTTCCTTGTTAGCCCGAAGGACTGTCGAGGACTGCGGAGGTCCCCTGAGAGCCGTAGTGGACCGGACCTTGATGCACCTGAAGCTTGGGAGGAAGACTGGGGGATGACCAGAGCTACCTAAGAGTTAAGGAAGGTTCTAAGAGCTGGTGATGTTTGCTAGGAATCTGTGAGGCCTGTCTCGAAGCTGCAAGATTCTCCTGAAAGCTCCACGTACACACTCGTTCATCCACACACGCGAACACTTCGAGATCGTTAGACGATGACGTCTCATCGATATATATATGCATATAGATGTATAGGGTAGATGTATAGAGAGGGTGTCTAGGGAAGCGACAAACATTACAGCTCTGTAAGGGTCGCATCACATGCACCTGTTGCAATGCCCTTTGTTATGCTGTAATTTAAACACGGTCTATACCTCGACTGAGATGATGATTAAAACCTTTCGTCAATATTGGTAGACGGCCTGACGCATATAGGATGTGCGCAAAATCCTGTGCGGAGAATGTCTCTGTGTATTTATTCTGTCTCCGAAAAAGGGTCATGCCCGAAGAATATTATATCGATTTGTAATTTTGGTTTCATTAATATGAACATTTACTTCCTTTTTATAATCGACTTTTATTCGACAATACTCAGTATATCTCTCCGCAACCATATCAACATACAATTTTTTGTAGCACGACACCAGACCAAATAGTTCGCAATATGAAGACTATGTAGCAAAGTTGGTTTTGGGGCATCTAAATCCCAGCCATTCAGCCCCCTACCCCCACCGTTCCTGGCGCGATAAGTTTCCGGCACACACCTGTCGCCCGCCTATCTAGATGCTGACGAGTGAAGTCATCGCTCCAGTCGGGGCCGTTCAATGGACCTTGCCCCTTCCCTTCCCCTCTCCGGCAGTCATCCCGGCCGCCAGAGCGGTGACCTCGATACCGTGCAGCCGATACCAAACCCCTCCCTCTCCGGCGCGCCCCGCCGCCGTCGTCAGATGTTGGGCTGCAGCGCCCCGAATCCGTCGGCTGCTTGCATGCAGCGCGAGAGTTGCCCAGTTGACATTGTAGCAGCTCACGTGTCCGGCGCCAGGCCGAGCGAGGCTGCCGAGGTGCACTCTCAGCACCAGTTCCCACGGATGGAGACCGAAACGCTGAGATCAGAATCTGTCTCTGATGTCAGAGAGACAGCGGGCCGCTTACGGTAGAAGTCACAGAGTTCGCCTTTGTTCTCCAGCGGGGATGAGTAACCCCACTGGTACGACGCAGTAGTGACGTATTGCGAGCTGATCACGTGGTATGGGCGTTGTCGTTATGAGGCTACCGTGTGACGGAGCCGGGAGGGCACAGAAGGGAACTGGCCGTCGAGACGCACGGTTGTGAATCGGAGCTCGACGGGGCAGGGTGGCCGAGGGAGGGCCAGCCCTGTTCTGTACTTCGGTGCTGAGGTACGTCCGACTCTGCCTGAGAGTCGCTGCGTCTGCTGAGATGTAATTCTCTGATAGAAGCTGTTGCACCTGTCTATCAAGGTGGAGCTATATTATTCACTCCTATATCACGCTGCGCCATTAATGTCTGATCTTCGTGGCCATTTGTCTGTTGACTAATTTGCACAATATAGAAGTGCTGGCTTTGGAGGTGCGTGTCAAGATGTGAGATCAGAGCCACTGAGATGAAGACTCAGAGCCATGGAATGAATACTCCCGGGGTCTTAATATCGTACAACGCTAGGTCAAACCCTAGTACTATCAACGTGCCAGAAGAAGAGTTTGCCCCCTTCAGGGATGACTAGAAAACCTTGTTTACAACTACTAGAGAAGCTCCTTTCGTAATATTAATATCAAAGTAACCGGCGGCTTATAACACTCCAATCACAAAAGCCATGAATGCCGACATAACAACCGAACCTGAACTGAAGAAACGTATGCGATAATGATGTCACGCTCACTCGTCATTCTACCCTGGAAAAGGACGGCAAATAGGAAAACAATTAAGTAACAAAAGTGACACTAGGTTGCAATATTAAATCTGAGCATCCAATAGGGGAGAGGGCAAGGGTGCGATACCTCCCCTAAGAGGAAGATTTGTTCCTTCACTAATGTGATATTTTCTGGAAATCTAACAACCATTTATATGATAATATGGCCTTAAGTAGACTCGACGAACGTTTGCTGCTCAATACTGAAGAGTTTTTTTTGTGTGTTTCAAATCAGAGAGCATCTTTTTCGTTGCCCCATCCAGCGATTCTTCTTGATCCACTCCTGAATCAATAGGTAATTGCGAAATCCCATTTTGCCCCTGTGCCTGGTTTTCCCCCATTCACCTATGTACTAAATATTTCATGCAAGTAAAGATGCATGTCAGGGGTACGAGGTTTAGTCATGTCATTATTCCTCGGCATTCAAACTGCGATGCATATTGAAATATTTAAATTCTATATTTGCATGACGCACCGAAATAATAATGAATGATAATGCTACAAACGTGCGACATTTTCCGATGCGATTAATTGCATCTATCTGCATAAAATAGCAGTGATTTATTCATGGCTTCACTGTTCACCACCGCCTGCGTGTTGTCTCTCGTGATTGATACAGCCCCTGCCCAGACCCCTTGTCTTGATGCCGGGGTGGATGAACAAAGGGGCACTGTGTGCCTGCGCCCGCCCCATGGAGGCGGCGCCCTGCCGGCCGGAAAAGGCACCCCTTCGGGAAGGCTCGAGTGCCCCTCCCCTCTATACAAATTTTCCGTCACAGGCGCCCATCGGAGAGAATATGTCCATCCCCATGAGAATTCCTCGGCCTGCTCCTGCCGGGATATAGCCTGATGCGGGACGTCGGCAGCGGTCGAAATGCCAAGGAGGGGAACATGGCACCCATGGGTGTAAGATCCTATTTAGTTGGGAGGGCTCCAGCCCCTCAGCTTGCACCTCAAGCCACAAATTTGCAGCCAGACCACCTCCTCGAACCTTGGATGTCAAACCCATTAAAAATTCAAGCAATGCTACATATACGTCGATTACGACATACTACTCGTGTTCAACCTAGGTGGGTATAAGATTGCCCAACATTTCCAACGAGTGGTAACGGTTCTAAATCTCGCGGTTCTAAGCATTCTTTAGGATTGGTGGTGATTCTCCTCTTATATAAATTGAAAGAACACAAGCAATCCGATTTTAAGTGTCTCAACTCGATAGTCACCTCGGTAATTTAGCACTGATGGCAATGTGGAGTTTGTTATGATAGTTACATGTTTCTTTTCGTACTATTTTTAATCCGTTTTGATCGACGGAAATATTAAGTAACATGTGCGTTATGTTTCTTATTGGTTGGAGTTCAAAATGATTATAACTCATAGACGGTTGGGACGGTCCAAACGCTGCGGCTTCCGGGGTTAGACTGTTTATTCGTGGGCGGCCAAACCCACATTATCTTGGGCTGCCATATTCGGCGGGAATATGGCAGCGAGTCAGAAAGTCTCCATAACCACACAGCACCTCCTCCAAGATGCACAATCACTGGACTCATCTGCGTTTGACAAGTTGTCAAACATCGCCAAAAGCGCAATGTAGTACAGGTACGATAGCACGGATACCGACACTGACGGGCACCACTAGGACTGGCTACACATTGTGGTACGTAGTCCAGCCCTAGGCCACTACCATGCGACTCGGTCTTCGGCGACGGCGAGTCCCGCGTCTCGGCACTCGGTCATCACTGGTCACATCACCGTCGATCTTGTCCAAGCCGCCATCCGCTGCCTGGTGTCGACAGGCGGCGTCCTGGCTGCCGTTCGTCTCGCCGGCAGGATCTGTCGGCGGCTCCTGCCGGGCGCTCTGCTGGCCTTCGTGAGGAGCGCCGTGCTGCTGCAGACCGACCTGGACAGCCTCGGCGGGCTGCTGCCCGCCGCTACCGCCGTCGTGACGCTGCGACCCGATCGGAACGGTCACCAGATGGCGGAGGGGTCGGAGGTACCGGCGGTTCCGCCAGTATGCCCGACCGCTGGGCATACGGATGATATAGTCGCGCCGTCTCCCGACCGCTACGATTGTGCCGGAGCGGTCCCACAGACCCGACCTCTCGTCCTGGAGCAGGACATTCTGGCCTGGACGCAGAGGACGCTGCGGACGCGCCGAGGAGTCATACCGCTCCGCTGTGTGGCGCCCCATGTCCTCGGCTTTCTTGTCGCAGATGTCGGCTGCCTTCTGCCAGACTCTGGCGAATGCACGGTGGTGCGCCGGCACCGCTGACCGTAGCGGATGGCCATATACCACCTGTGCTGGCGAGCGGCCGTCCGCTCGTGGCGTGTTGCGCAACTCGAGCAGACCATGCGCAAATGCGTTTGTGTTGAAGTCGCCGCCCACCATTGTCTTCATGACGAGCCTCTTCATCGCCTTCATCGCGGCTTCCGCGTGTCCATTAAACTGGGGAAAGTGCGGAGTGGAGATCTGATGCTCCACACCCCACATTTGGAGAAAATCCCAAGTGCGCCGAGCTACAAAGTGAGGACCACCGTCCGTGCGCATAACGCAGGGCACGCCCGTGCTAGTGAACAGACCTCGCAGCTGTGACGCGAGGTCTCGGGCGATCGCTTCCCCAGAGGCGTGGCACACGAACGGCCAGCCAGATAGTCTATCGACGTACACGAGGTAAGTACGTCCAGCCCACGAAAAATAGTCGGCTGATACCGCCTCGAATAATCGGGTGGGCGTCTTCTCAGATATCAGCGACTCCTTTTGCTGGCTCGGGAGATGCGCCCGACACGCACCGCAGGCACCGATGACGTTAGCGATATCCTGATCCATTCCCGGCCAGTAGACTACTTGTCGAGCGCGCTTCTTCGTCCGGTCCACCCCTTGATGACTAGCGTAGAGTTTCTGCAGTGTCTCTTGCCGGAGACATCTGGGTACGACCAGCCGTTGTCCGCAGACAATCAAGCCGCCGTCTACTGTCAGACGATCTCGTACACACCAGTATGGTCGTAGCAGGGGGTCCAGCTGGGATTTGTGTTCTGGAAATCCAGCCAGGACCACATCCTTCAACGCGATGCACTCTGGATCGCTGTCAGCAGCCGACTGGACCTTCTTCAGCGTTGAATCTTCGAATGGAGACACGCAAGATCCGTCCTCCTGCATTGCGGTGACTAGTCGGGCGACCATGTTGCCGATCTGGTGGGACAAAACCTTCTCGGCTTCCTCATCTTCTGCCGATAGGATGTCCACTGGAGCCCTAGACAATGCGCCTGGGATGGCGTGTAGCTTGCCCTTCCGCCCTGTGGCCCAAAAGTTGAACCGCATCAACTGTTCACGAAGACGCTGGAGCCGCGGGTTCTCGATGTCAATCAGGCTCTTCGCGTTCATGATCGGAATGAGAGGCCGATGGTCTGCCACCACCTCGAAACGCTGTAAACCGCTGAGGTATAGCGAACATTTCCTGCATGCCCAAGCTAGGGCTAGCATCTCGATCTCGATGACCGCGTACCTCCTCGCGACGTCAGACAGGAAGCGGAAACCGCACTGGATGAGGCGGCGCCGTCCGACCTCATCCTGCTGTCGTGGGCAGAATCCAAGGCCGCGGAGACGCGCACCGTCGGTTTCCAGGACGGTCCGGCGCTGGGGGCGAATAAATCCAGAATCCGTGTCGACACGAGCGCCATCTTCACGTCTTTGAAAGCTACGGTGTGATCCGGCGTCCATAGCCACGCGTTCTTGGGCCGGAGAAGCTGTCGGAGCGGCTCTGCAGCAGCTGCGACGTCAGACGAGAACTCGTCCAGCTGATTGGCGAGACCGAGGAATGACCTCAAGTCGGTAAGGCTTGTGGGCTGCGGGAACTCGGCGATGGCCCGGAGCTTCTTCTTGTGCGCGGTGAAACCGGACGCACCGATCTGGAATCCGCAAAAGTTCACTTCTGACTTAGCGAAGGCGCACTTCTCTGGGTTGAGTGTGATACTATGCTTGTCACACCTCTGCAGCAGCTCCGAGATACGGCGGGTGTGCTAGCTGTAGTCCTTGTCGAATACCAGCAGGTTTTCCACCACCTTGCATGTGTTCGGCATATCGCCAAGTGCTGCGTCCCCCCGTCGGTTGTATTCGTCCCCGGAAGAGATCGGGCCCATGCTGGCGCGCTTGAACCGGAAGCGGCCCCAGGGCGTGATGAAAGTCGTGAGATCACGATCCTCTTCACGGATGGCAATCTGATGATACCCAGACTTGCTGCCGAGCTTGGTGAAGTAGACGGCGCCCCGGCCGATCCACGCCACTGCGTCGTGCGGGGACCGCACCGGGTACGCAGGTCTCTTCACGAAACGGTTGAGTCGGGTGAAGTCCACCGTCAGAGGACATCCAGATACCGTACCTTCTTCAGATCGCTTGGCCACCGGCACGATGGGATGGTACCATGTCGTCGGGTGTTTCACCGGCTCAATGATGTCCTTTGACATCAGCTCGTCTAGCTGAGAACGAACGTCCTCCCGCCAGCAGAACGAGATGCTGCGAGCCGTCGAGAGAGCCGTTGGAGTTGCACACTCCGTCAGCTCGATCTTCATTGGTCCGCCTGCCATCTCCCGTAACTTCGACGTGTCGAATAATCGTGGAAAGGCATTCTTCATGGTAGCAAAATGTTGCATCCGAACTTCCATGGATGGCACGCCCTGACGTGCGGCGTCCCACAAGGTGGGCTGCTGAGACACAGCCTGTCTGGCTGTGTGCTGGCCCGCCGTGGCCGTACCCTGCGGCTCGGCGGCGGGTCCGGCGTCCCAGTCCAGATGCTCCTCGGGCGGGAACCAGATATCTGCGACCCCGGTCACTGATCCACAGCTGACGCTGCCGATCTGCTGTGGAAATTCAGCAGACAGGGTCCGGAACTTCACATAATCATGTCACGATAGAAGGGCACTGTGCAGTGTCGGAACAATCGCCACCGCTATGGTGTGGACGACGTTACCGAGCTGAAAGGTGACGTCACACGTCCCCAGGCATGGGATCTCGCGCCCGTCGGCCGCATACAGCTTGTCTGAGGAACGGAGTAGGTCCCGCTGATGAATGCCCAGTTTGCCCGCTACTCGTAGAGGCATCACGGGTACTTCAGCTCCTGTATCCGGAGTCCAGACCGTGTCTGAAGTCGATCCGCCAGGTCCATGCAACATCAGGTGCACCTAGGGGGAGCGCTGGGCTGTTACCCCTCTTAGCACCACAGCTGATATCATCAGATTTCTTGCCGCCGTCGGGCGCGGGCGCGACTTTCGCCGCCCGCGATCTCCGCCGCTGACTTGCGACACCTGTCGGCGAATTCCGGAACTGTCAATCAACCGACCTTGACCCTGGCGGCCGCGTTCGGGACTAGCCATGCGCCGCCGGCGGCCGCTGTCACTGCGTTGACGGCAGACAGAGGAGAAATGATTTTATCTATTTCACTGGAAACACCTGCGGCCCAGCGCCCTGCAGGACCAGTCTTCAGTGTGCTGAGCTGAATCACAGCGCCCACGCATTTTTCGTGCCTCCTTCCTGGCTTCTTTGGTCTGTTCTGATGCCACCAACTTTGTGTTCAAACTAACACCTAAGTCCTTCTCCTGCTGAGTCACAGACACTGGCGGATCCAGGGGGGGGGGGGCATTCCGGCCATGGCCCCCCAAGCGCTTCAAAGGGGGGGGCCATAGTGTATTTTGTCCCCCCCCCCCCAAACCAACAAAAGTAAACTGAATTAAAATGCAGTAACCTTTGCTGAGGTAAAAAAATAGCGTTCCGGGTGAAATAATCTCCAATTTTAAAGGTATTTTGTTATAATTGTTTGGAAGCACAATATGGTAGGATAGTAGATTCTGACACATCGAGGGTTCTATGCTGTTGAAGTTCTGCCTACAGCAAGAGATGACGAAATCAGCAGTTTCCTTATTCCTTCGTCAGATAGGTTCATGAAGTTTGTTTAGCCAGTAACGGGCAAGCGGACCCAGTGAGCCAGATTTCGAAAGCGGAATTTGAACAGGTTGCTTTATGCGAGTGACCAGTTGAGCCAAGTTGAGCAGCATGTTTCGTATGTTGATGTTGAGGTTGCTAAGATGAAGGAACAGGCTACATTGACTGATTTTTTCAAGAAGAATAGCAAGAGGAGGTACACTGGCGGATCCAGTTTCTGACACACATCGAAGGTTCCATGCTGCTCAAGTTCTGCTTACAGCAAGAGTTGACAAAATCGGATCCGCCAGTGTGTATACGTGCACGAACGTTGACGTGGTACAAGACGTTGAACGTGAACGTGAACGTTTTGGTAAACAAGAACAAAAATCCGGTAACATAGAAATGGTTGGGGTAGGCTGGGGCCCCTACACAGGCAATTATGTTGTGATTTTTTTTTTTTAATGGGCCCCTTTGCCAAATAGTGGTCGAAATCCGGTGCTTTTAACTAAAAATAGTGGGAGAATAGGCACCCTCCAAATCCGTTCGACCCCTCCCCTGACGCAATTCCTACGTACGCCACTGGGGGAGGGGGAGGGAGGGGCTGACCCCGAAAACCGAAAGTTGGCCCCCCCAAACCGGTGGGCTAGATCCGCCAGTGGTCACAGATAGCACTTGACCACCCATCAAGTATGGAGCCTTCATATGCTGCCTACCTACATGCATGCTTTTGCACTTATCAAACTTAAATTTCAATTGCCAGTTTTCGGACCGCTTCACAAGTTCGTCTAAGTCCTTCTGCAGCGAAACCTGTTCATTGGGTCCTGTTATTGCCCTAAAGACCTTCAAATCATCCGCAAATTTCAAAAACTTCTGCTTAGGCCACTTTCAATGTTATTTACAAATATATTGAACAATAGTGGACCCAGTACTGACCCCTGTGGGACTCCATTAAGAACATTCTGCCATGATGAATTTGTATCATTTAGCATCACTCTCTGCTGTCTATCTGAAAGCCACAACTATATCCATTTTAGGATGCTACCTGCAATACCATGGACCTGAAGCTGCATCATTAACCGTTTATGGGGTACCTTGTCAAATGCCTTACTAAAGTCAAGATATGCTACATCAACCTGATTTCCCTCATCAAATTATTATGTACCGAAATTCAAAATGTCCAAGAGATTTGTGAGACACCATCGTAGACATGCTCATATACTTTGCTTAACACCTGCACCCCCTTCTCGGAGAAATGCAGGCCATCCCCTGATAGAGGTTCCATGAGCCATAAAACCTGCACCACTCGTCAACAAAGGTTACATTTTTTACTCATAACAGAGCCTACATACCGTGGCATTGGCTGTTAGTGCCCTAGAGCTCCACTCAGGGGAGACTCCAGCTCTAGGCAGAATAGCAGTCACAATGACTCTGCTATTGCTATGCTTCAGGGTGGCCAGAAGCGCCCTGTAGTCCTGCAGCAGCTCCGCACTCCTAGCAGAACCTATGTTATTTACTCCTACCTGCCTTACAACTGCACTAAACTGGAGCTCACTGGTGGCCTGTGCCAACACTGACACCAAGTATTTGACCTTGGCACCAGGCTTGGTGATGCACCTCCCGCCTCTCCGACCTTTGCAGAAAACCCTATCTAAATGCCGCACACGAGAGTCGCCTACGACCAGCACTGCCTCCTTGCTACTATCCTGGGGGGCAGTCCTCCAATGCCTGGAACCTATTTTATGTTACTATGCCTGCCTGCTGAGTTGCTCGACTAGGTTGCCTCCCACTCCTACCACCTGCTACCTGCCACTCACTGACCCCTTGCTTAGGCTCGCGCCTCCAAATCCTCCACCCCCTGACCTTAAACCACTGCCCCTCCTGTGAGCTACAACTAAAAATCTTCTGTTCACTATGAACACTCTTCTCTGCAGATATCCCAGCCACCTCCACAGCAGGGGAAGCCTCAGTTACCTGGTGGCCTGTGACCACCTGGACATGGGATGCCCCTGCTACAGACTGACCCCTACTTGTTGCCTTTTCTTGCCTACCCTGTGCAACAAGGCCAGTCTTGAGCTCGGAAAGCTCTGCCTTAAGGGCCTTAACCTCCTCTTCTAGTGCCTGCATCTTGGTAGAAACCATCCTACAGGCTGCAGCTTATTCCTAGCTTTAGATTGAAAAGTGACTTGCTGCAAAATGATATACAAAAGTAACAGAGCAGATAAAAATACCTGACAAAGCTTAGATGTATGCAAGTTCCTAACTATGAAGCACTTACAAGCTAATCCACTGCTGTTTTCAGAATGCACTTAAGTCAAAAGCACCTGAATCTCACACAAAAGACTCAGCGCAAGCCACCTATTCTTAACTCAATAGACAATTGACACAACGCAATAGGCAATCAACACATGGCACTGGTCAACATTTGACACAAGTGATGTTGAGTCAAGAGACACAAGTGACACAACACTTGAAATTGACAAGTGGTGTTGTTTTAAAGAAGGAAGAAATCAACTCGTGAAACAACTGACAAAGTTACATGCATTGCTGACTATTATTGACTATAAATGGCTACTTCCTATATTGCCAGATAATTATCGAAATACCTCAAGAACACTAACACACTAGACAGAGACAATTAAACAACTGCATTCTTTTCTTTATTGTCTAATATAATTGTCTTCTAGACAATTAGACAACTAGATGAATATCACTTATGCTAGACAGTTAAAATTATCAGGTTGAAGGCTAGAACATGAAAAAGCACAGAAGTCAAACAGCACTTATAACCTGAAGACAAAATGGCGCTGGGCAGCCTCGCTAGGTTGATATAATCTAATTTGCTTGTAAAAAATATTTATTAGATAAAAACTATGCAAATATATGCACAGAAGTAATTGCTAAATACCAATCCACATTTTAGCCTAGTATACTGCCCTGTTCTGCAAAGACTTATCTGGTAAGTAGGAGCTCCAAACCGACGTGCTTCCACCTTGACACCTGGCAGCATACTGATATATATATATATATATATATATATATATATATATATATATATATATATATACATATATATATATATATATATATATATATATATATATATATATATATATATATATATACATATATATATATATATATATATATATATATATATATATATATATATATATATATATATATGTATATATATATGTATATATATATATATATATATATATATATATATATATATATATATATATATATATATACATATATATATATATATATATATATATATATATATATATATATATATAATACATATTTATATATATATATATATAATACAAATATATATACATATATATATATATATATATATATATATGTATATAGATATGTATTATATATATACATATATATATATAGATATATATATATATATATATATATATATATATATATATATATATATATATATATATATATATATATATATATATATATATATATATATATATATATATATATATATATATATATATATATATATATATATATATATATATATATATATATGGCGTCATTCAAAGCCATCTGCCTTCTTTAATTTGCATCTTACCAACTGAAGTATAAGCATTTGGGACAGCCATGTGCTACGACTAAGCTCATACATCGCAAGCATCCATAGCGTTAGGCACGGCCTTTTCCCATCAGCGTTGGCTACGATAGCAGTATTCAGTTGTCCAACACCGTTGGTTGCGACAGCAGTAGTCAGTCCTCCATCAGAGTCGGTTACGGCAGCAGCTGTGAGATTGCCGCCGGACTGTGTGTACACTGGACGGCGGAGCCACATAGCAATTGGCGAAATGGCGGAACTTTCGACGCGATCCCAACACCCGCAGAAGCTGCTGGACAGCCTGTGCGCCATAGCGTGGGGTGGCGTGGTGCGTTCGGGTTGCCAGGAGGCGTGGGGGAAACCGACCCTGGAGAGTCGGAGGGACCCTCCAGGCGGCCGCTCCAGCGGCCACTCAAGTCGTCAGTGCAGGGAGCCTCTGAGGTCTAAAGAGCTAATTTTTGTAAACGTTTGAAGTCTAAACTTCGGGGACGAGTGGTCTAGGGGTAAGATGCTCGTCTCACACTCGAAAGATTGTGGGTTAGAGTCTCACCTGCCGCTACTCTTCGCCCGCGACCAATCGGCGTGAGAGATTGGCGATGCTATACGACTCAACGGTCGACGTGTCGAAAAAACCAATAACGAACCGAAGTCTAAACTTCATTTTTTGTCGACAAATCTCCCAGAGTCTAATGTTTATAGCTCTTTGCCTATAACTAATGCCCGACATTATGGCATTAATGCAACCATCCTCTATCAATTGTCTCTCGACCGGTGTTTGATTTTTTTTGTCAATTCGGTCCGTAACTTAGTATCTATTTATATATAGTTGATATATAATTATATGTTGGTGTATCGGAATGGATTGGATTGGACGTGTGAGTCCCACCACTCGATCGGATGGCTGTCTAGACTTTCTAGAGCATGTAATTGCTAGCGACGGTTGTGCGGAATACCGAGAGACAGTTTGAGCCATAGAATGTCCTTGCTAACCCGAAATACTGTCGAGGACTGGGAAGTTCTCCTGAGAGCTAGAGTGGAACGGACTCTGGTGCTCCTGACATTTGGGATGATCAATGAGGGATGAACAGAGCCACCTAAGAGCTAAGGAGAATTCCGAGAGCTGGTGATTTTTGCTAGAAATTGTGAGGCCTGTCTCGGAGCTACAAGATTCTCCTGAAAGCTAGACCAGTTTGTCGAGGACTGGGAATTGCTCATTCATTCAAGTTGGAGAGAGCCCCTGACGGACGGATTGGTCCTCCAAGATTCAGAGAGGACTGGACATGAATGCTCTTGGGCTTTGTAATGCGCAACTGGGAGATCGGGTCCCTCAGAGAGTTACTACAGTTATTGATAAATAACGATGTGTGCGAGGAATACCGGGAGCCATCCTCAAAGATAAGATATCCTTGAGAGCATGGGTGTAGCCATGGTTTTGACATTTGGGGACAAACAAGGAACGCGGAAAGTTTGGGCAGGATAGAGGTGGAAGCACCCGCATCCCCCCCCCCCCACAGGAAAAGAGTATCGGTTTTAAGCCACATAAATTCCAAGGTCTGGTTTTCAGATTTAACGTTATTCAATCTGATATTTTTGGGACATAATATTCCGCCAATATTAGTCAGTTTCACTGTTTATCAGTGCCTATGAAAATGCTGTAATTACGTTAAACGTTGTACTCTTGTCACAGGAAAACATAACATTTTGGACGATGGTTTTGTTGTAGTACATATGGGCTTACACGAATCTTTTCTATGCTTCCCTATTCTACGGGAACACATTTCGATGCAATGACAAACATGGGCGGATGCAGTGGAGGCACTGGGGCATGTATATGGAAGATGGCGCTCCTTCGGCAGGGAAAGGCGGGCATCCGAGAAGGTTCGAGTTACACCGCCCCCCCCCCCCATTCTCATACTTTTTGTAGCCAGAGGCGCGCCTCCATCTATGTACTTTCGCAGTGGCGCCTCTGCAAAGAAATGGCGCCCATCCAGACCAGTACACACATGGCAATTACGGGGTCCACCCCTGCTGACAGCATTGCTCTCTCGCGGTTATGAACTTCGGCTGGTTATACAATCGTGTGCATTTACGTGTGATTTCGCTTGCAACTTTGAGATTCCCGTTGAACCATGAAGAAGAGGGCCGACGACTTGAAAATATCGGTTTTATATTGTATATGTACATAACAGCAATGTGAAAATGTCATTTTAACGCCAGAAATGAGAGCGCCGTCCGAGCATGTCATCACGGATTTCTTGAGGTAGCTACTAGTCAAATAGAATATGAGTGCCTGCTATGAAAATGGCTGCAAAAAAAGAGACTTGCCCCTCCTATTGTAATATAACACTAAGTCATTTTACCCACACCGGACCTTCAACACCGTCGAAATTATTCTGACTTCTCAACTTTGTGATATGGTATGGAAAGACACGTTGAAAGACAAATTGATTGTCTTGATTCAAATTGAAGCCATAGGGACGAAACGAGAGGACTTCGATGAATGCAAACTAACCTTTTACCTTTTGGGTTTGTCTTGGCATGTCCCGGTTTGAAATGTTTCTCGTGGGTTGACCACGGGTTATCGCTTGATACGAGATTAGTGGGTAGGTTTGGGGGGGACGAAAAAAAATGCGGGGGGACGGGATAACTTTTTATCATTGACATGGAAACAAATTTAAGTGCTCAAATTTCGGATACCGCACAACAGGCCACGTCGAATGACGCCTATTTCATGAAAATTGATTTCGTCATTTCGTCATTGAAGCGCCATGAAAATTGAAGCGACAAAACCCGGCGTTCGGTCGCCATCGCTTCAAAATCGCAACATCATAAATCAAGCTAATCTTGGACCACGAGGTTTGACCTTGTCATGTTCCGGTTTGAAATTATACCAAGGTTCACGAAGTTTCAGCCAGTGTACAAAGTTACAAGAAGGTTTACCACGGGCAATCGCTTGATACCAGATTTTGGCAGGCTTGGGTGAAGACGAAAAAAATTGCGAGGCGACCGAAGACACCCGTTGATTAGAGCGAACATAAACCCGTGGCTTAGTGCGAATACGAATAGGTCCCTGGTGAACTCGTCGCTGAATACGAATATGAATACGACGTTAACTTGGCATACGTGCTTAAGTATGCCCAAGGTCTTCGAGTGACATCGATGACGATGAAAATATAGGACACCCAGAGTCACGTTTGTTCAAGATATATCGATACATGTGCAGGGCAAGGCAACCTAAGACGCATGCGGCCTTGCGATGATGCAAACTTGGTGTCTCGCAAAGCACAATTCTCCACAAAAGCAAAGACACAAGATGGCCTAGGTTTATGTTATTCAAGAATGGTCTGGAAGAAGAAATTTCAAACGCTTGCTGATTTCCCACTCGGAGATTTTGTGATGACGGATGTCCTGTGAAGACCTTCGTTGGATACATCGGCTTCTAGGATTTTGTATTCTCTTGTATAGATATCTTCATTATATAAAGGATTATCCATTAAAAAATAGTGGACGGACTTAGACCAGCATTTTTAATAGTATTCATTCCATTTTATGTTAAGATAAGTTGTAACAAATTAATTTTGGACTCAAATGGTCCAACCTATCACCATCGTTTTCAAGTCAGTGGATTTCAACCCCCTCGCTTCTGTTCAAATGTTGCAGAAATGGTCGTCAAATTTTCGAACACCCCAATGTTTTATTTACTTTATGCGCGAATTTTAGGGCTCTATTGGTGTTTTCCGTGTCGAGCCTGATGTTTCTTGGCACTTCCTAAGCTTTTAGGGGATCTCGGGTTAATTTTGCAGTGTACATAAATAAAAAAATGAATACATATATATATATATATATATATATACATATATATATATATATATATATATATATATATATATATATATATAGATATATATATATATATATATATATATATATATATATATATATATATATATATATATATATATATACATACGTATATATGTATATACTTATATATGCACATAACTAGATCACAGGCGTAAATTTCTGAAATTATAGTTGCGGGAAGTGGGAATTTGCCCCCTCAAAAGTGTATAAAACAACACCCCTGATCTAGATGCATATGATTGCAAAATGGAAAACAATTCTGAAATCCTGCTACCGGTTCCGTATCTACACATGTCTGCTCGCTAACGACGTTGGGTACCGGTGATACGGGCCTGACATTCCGGCTGGTACCGGTACCTTCGCCGGTAACATAAATATAATGCTGCCGGCGCCTTTTCCAGGCGGAACGAGTACCATCTTCCGGTGGGGAGCGCTCGCCATGAATCATGTGTCCAAGCAAAAAGTGCTAGATTTATGGAAGAATAAAGCTCATATTCACGGAGAAGTCTCTTCCAGCTTCCAAGTAAATCCGATTTTGTACAATTTTGATGATATTCAAGATCAGAAATTCCATGTGGAAAACATGTAATTTTGGCTGGAGTGCCTGCGGGACTGGGCACTTGTTCAGCTCATGTGACGTCACCAGTTGCCAAACGATATTGGAGGAGCCCGATTCTACCTGATTAAATGGTATTGAGCCAATGGGTCGACCAGGATCAACGAAACGCCAATTCTTGAAACGAAGATTATAGAAGTGCCGTCTTACGGTGGAAAAGACCTTAATAGTGTATATTAATAATAGCATGCGTGGTGATCCGTGGTCCGCTCGTGTAGTCACCGCTGTCGCAGTAATTTTTGTCTTTCGCATTCCAAAACTTTTTGAAAATGGAGGTAGGTGAGCCACCTCCAAATCCGTTCCCACCTCCCCCATAGCGCAAATCCTAGGTGCGCCCCTGCATCAACCCGTAGCTCCTTGCCTCACATGCAGGCGTGATGCAAGACAAGGCCGGCGTTTGGGAGGGAGACAACGGAGTTGGCTGAAGAGGGCTCGTGTCGGGCTGAAGAGGGCTCGTGTCGGGCTGAAGAGGGCTCGTGTCGGGCTGAGGAGGGCTCGTGTCGCGCTGAAGAGGGCTTATGTCGGGCTGAAAAGGGCTCGCGTTGGGCTGAGGAGCGCTCGTGTCGTCGGGCTGAGGAGCGCTCGTGTCGGGCTAAGAGGGCTGGTGTTGGGCTGAGGAGCTCTGGTGTTGGGTTGAGGAGCGCTCATGGCGGGCTGAGGAGCGCTGGTGTTGGGCTCAGGAGCGCTCGTGTTGTGTTCAGGATCATCAAATTCTGCGATAGGACCGGATCTTAACCTATGTCCCGCCACACCTGCTTCGCAGATCGATGGGACAAATGTGTACCCTGTATTGCCGCTTCCTTCACATCCCGTTATGCCACAAGCAGCAACTTTTTTTGTTGAGTATACAAATATTCTTGATCACAACACCAAAGAAAGAATATTATCATTTGGGAGATTACGAGAGAATCTGCCATCGAAATGTTGGTATCAATGACATAGACGACTTATTCTCCAATCACAATAGTCATGGGTGCCGAAATAACATCAGTCCCTGAGAAGTAAATCCAGCACTACAAAGTGGCCAATTTGATTCCGAGTTTTGCACTGAAATGTCATTTTCTATAAACCTAGAGACATTCACGTGCTAAATTTTACTTCAAGCAGCCACGACGAATTCAAGTTGGAATACTTTTTTGTTCGACATTGGAGAGCAACTTTTGAATTGCTATACCCTCCATCCCCGAACGGTCCCTCTGAATCCACCCTTGAAAGAAATCAAAGAATAAATGCGAAATCGCATATTACCCCGCTACCGCGTTCTCCATTTCCCATATATATTAGACATTGGATACAAATTATATTGAATGTTACAGGGTAGGAGGCTTAATAAATTCATTATTCCTCGGCATTGCAACTGCGATGCATAATGAAAAATGCATATGATGTATTAACATGACGAATCGAAATGTGTGATGGATGACATACCTGCACGTGCGGCATATTCCGATACGATTAATTGCCTTGCTCTCCATCAGAAAACAGTGAATTATTCACGGCTGTCCATCCACCACCTGTTGCATATGGTGTCACGGTGAATATTGCAGCTCATGTCTCGTGATGAGGGTCCCTTGCCTTGGAACGACCTTCCAGGGTGGCGGTCACGCAACTGCTGAGCATGGGCTCTTTTACGACGCACTTATCCTCCTAGGACGTGTAGCTTCGCTCTTCTTTAACGCCGAATAGCCTTGCGTACGAGGAACTCCGAACTGAACTTCTGGAAATTGCGCCACCACCACCGTGGTGAACCTAACTTACCATGAAACTAGAGATGCGTCGCAGCCAAGGGGGTGTAGGGCCCCGGCAACAGTAACAACGCAAATCCACTCGATCAAACAAGACATTTGGGGATGTTCACCACGCAAAATCAGGAAATTTCGGCTCGCGAAGCGTACTCACAGTAGTCTGTCTCATCACATTCCTTTGATCGGGTGCCCCTGAGGAAAATCTCGCAGGATTTTCATATTTCACTCTAATTGAGAGAATCACAGGGAGGACGATGATATTGATATGACCTGTGTGCCAGTTGCGTGTGTGCGCGTGTGCCGTGTTTCAGTTGCATTGCCAGTGCTTCAGTTGTGTGGGTGATGGTGTTGTCCCCGACCTGATCGTCCCGATAGCTACTTCAAACCGGTTTATATCCAAACTTGGTCCGATATTGTGGTGCTCGAGAAGTGCCATCAGTATGGATCGATAATCTCTGTTGCGGCGTGAAGATGTCAAATAGGTTTTCACCGCTTAATGCCGATCGGCGGCATTTTTAGCCAACGTTTAGCCCACGGGCAGTGGCGCAGCTCGGATGTTGTTCGTGGGGCTGGGGGGGATGGGGGGGGGGGAGGGACCAGCGGAAAAAAGTTTGGAGTGTGAATCTCGCAGAAAATTTCCAGTTTGTCGTGGTGCAATTCTCAATATGTATTGATAAACTAGCGTATTTATCTTGCTAAGAGGGAGGCGGGCCCCGAGCCAACCTTGGCTATGCGTTTCCTCTGTGTATTTTCAGTAGAGTACTCGGAACAATCGCAAACGTAACTGTTGGTGGAATGATGAAATGGAGAGGGAAAGAACCTGAAATTTCCTGAAGGAAAATGATGTACATGACTTATGTTGCGACTTCGCTCATTCGCATCCCAAACATCCATCGTGTTAGCCCAGGCAACGGCAGTAGTCGGTCCCCCATCAGCATTGGCTACGTCAGCAATGGTCAGTCCTTCATCAGCGTTGGCTACGATATCAGTAGGCAGTCCTCCATCAGCGTTGGCTACGGCAATAACTGTAAGATTGCTACCTTAATGTGTGTACACCGGACGACGGAGGCACTCAGCAGGTGGCAAAATGGCGGGAACTTCCGGCGCCATCACTTCATGCCCGGCAGCTGCTGGACAGCCAGTGCGCCATAGCGTCAGGCGGTGTGGTGTTGGTGAGCGTCAGACGGTGTGGTGTTGGTGAGCGTCAAGCGGTGTGGTGTTGGTTAGCTATCCGCCGTCACCGTCCCGCACCTGCCCGTAATGGTGTGGTGTTGGTGAGCGTCAGGCGGTGTGGTGTTGGTTAGCTATCCGCCGTCACCGTCCCGCACCTGCCCGTAATGGTGTGGTGTTGGTGAGCTATCCGCCGTCACCGACCCGCACCTGCCCGTAATGGTGTGGTGTTGGTGAGCGTCAGGCGGTGTGGTGTTGGTTAGCTATCCGCCGTCACCGTCCCGCACCTGCCCGTAATGGTGTGGTGGTCAGCCGTCCACGTGGTCGCCGCCGTCGCAGTCCATTGCCTATTCAGCGGAGCGGTACACAGGTGTGTCGTCCATCAACAATCTGTCACGTGACAGCCGGTCGTTAGCATGATCCGACGTGCAGCGGCAGGTATTTAGGGCACCGCTCCCACCGGCACCGCCCATCCCACTCCAGGAGGAGACTGAAGATGCGCGTGCTGGCCGTCGTCACCTTGGCATGTGCCCTGCTCGTGGCTCTGATAGCCAGCGGTGAGGCACGGGAAACCACTTCGCTGGCCGCAGAAGACACCAGCGAGATGTGGACCGCGATGGCGACCAGGGGCATATGTCCTTGGTATTGTCGGTTCGGGTAATGTTATCCGGCTGTGCAACACGTGGAAACTGCTGACCCAGCTATCTGCGGCCACGCTGACGACTGGGTCGCCGCTACTGCGATGTCTTCACTGACCGACACACCCGCTGACCTGCTGACGACCGCTGTATGGACGAGTTCACCGCCCAGCTGACCGCATCCGATCCAACCATGTCACCCGTCCTGACCTGACCTGACCCCGTCACTCCCGGCCACCCGACGGCACCATTTGCGAGAGTGGTCTATTTGTTTGATCGCATTTTGTCCGGAGATCTGAATTGCCTTGTGGTATTCCGTTTCGATTCCGACCTACTTTCGCGGAAATATACTGTTCAGTCTATTGCACCGTGTCGTGTGATTACGGGGTTCGCACACTCCACTGGTTTTGTTGTATCCTAAACGGCAAGGCCACAGTTTGCCTTCCCGAGGTAAGTTGTCTCAATTGACGATGAACCGAGCGATCTTTTTCAACATCGCCATGGTGTAGAAGCACCCTGTCTTCTTTGGAGTTGGTGGCGTCATCGCTTCGTTGATGGCTATCGCGCGGCAGGGGCGAATACAAAGGGAGGCATTGGAAGCATATGCCCCATGGGAAGGTGGTGTACATCCGCCAGGAAAAGATTCCTTTGGAAAGGCAGGAGTGCACCACCCTCCCATTCCCCCGCTCTCGATTTTTTTTTATCTCGCTGATTTCGCCCCTCTGAGGAAATAAATGTTCCTCCCATGGAAATTCCTGAATGCGCCCCCTCGTTCGGCACACTCGAGTCGGCGGACGTCAAGCATACCACGTTGGAAGACCAGCCATAGCCGATGTGCAACCGTCTGCAATCGAAATTGTTTTGAGAAATTGATTATTCCAGGAGCAGACAAGTGAGATGACGCTAGTAGTCGGTCGTTCTAGAGATTGGCGGCAGTGGTGCCGACAGGACTTTCCGAAGGGCGGCGCTCGACCAAAACATAAATGGGAAGAAGAAGAGAGTGTGTGGAACCACACATAATGCTGTTCGATGCATCTATCATGGATCGGGTAAAGTCAACATGGTAACCTCATTTTCGGTAAGGGGAACATGGACTGAAATTACCAAATTAGTTGTGCTTTGGCTTTAACGTCGGCGCTGATCGTGAAATCATGACCAAAAATACTCCAAGGTAACACAAGCATCCAAAAAGATTCACTCGAAGTTCACTGAGGTGAGTGACTTTGTAAATGCAGAACGTTGATGTGCATGTACCCCGACGTGGAGATGTCTGAAGCATATGGAGTAGTGGTCATGTGATCCACTACTGGGTAAATAGTTATGGATTGGAGAATGGGAGACTAGACGTTATTTTGCCAACAGATGGGAGGAGTGTGACGCCGGACCAACTTCCGCCGACAAATGATGCGCTGCTGTGCGTCACAGTGCACCACCGTGCTAACGCCAAGTTCACGGCTGCCTTTCATCGCATAATTTTGCAGCGATGGGGAGTGGGTATTTGTCTTGGAGCTTCTAATTGAGCACAGCAAGTATGTCTGAAGCATCGTGATGGGTGGAAATTGCGTCGTTTATCAATGCAAGAAGCGTGGTGGACATGTGTTTCCGACAGACCAAATTATTCGTAAAGCATGGCTTTTGAGAATAAGGCGGGAAGTGCACCTTTGCACCTTTGCGCCGTCGCACAATAGGTCAGAATTGCTTAAAAATGGACACTCGAATTTCGAAGTTCGTCAAACCTTGCTAGTTTTACGGTAGATCGTCTGCAAAATGTTCCCAGCGTTCGAAAATAGTGCTGTATTTTCGATATACCATCACCCGTGTCCATCGATAACGCAGCAAATCATACTAGTATAGCGTGTTTATCTGTGTCGTTGCGAGCGCGCAATTCCATTCTCAGTTTCTAAGTATTCTCTTTCTTCTTCCAAGGCGGTAATCCAATAGTTTTGCATATCATCGAATTGCTCAGATCATGAGGAGTAGATTAGGTGTAGAAATGAACGATTTGACCAATCCAGCAGCTTTCTGCAGATAATTTAGTGTTGGTAAGTAACAAACGACCCCTCCCGACGAGCCACCACATTTCCGTGGTGGGGGAATGTGCCTGCCCCAATGATCTGGCGCCCATCCTACCGGTGAGGGGACAGGCTAAGAGTGTCTCACTCGTCCTTCCATCCATACGCTCCCATTCCAATGTCCATCCCATATCAGCATCCATGCCCTTCACCTAGACCTGCAACACCAACTCTCCCTACTTTGAACAGATGCGACAACTTCCCCGGTCCTACCCACAAGCTCAGTTTTATCGGGGTAGTTGTGCCCCCTCAGCCCGACCCCTGGGTTGACGGAGTTCTGGAGGCTGATGTCCCCCGTCGCAAGATGCTAGTTGTGACGGGGGACCAACACGTCTCTTTGGTCCCGATATCCCGGAAGGGCTGGCAGGTCCTTAGGGCCCCATACGGGTCGAGTGGCTGGTCGCCTCGGGCTGGGGGCCTGATATTATTCCCAGTGTACGCCGGTCCGGCCGGCTGGGGCAAGGGGTGGGCAAACTGGATCACGGCCGGAGTGGTGAGTTTCTCTCTCTCCCGGCCGGGCGAAGGCGCCGCCTGTCCCGTATAGCTCGGCGGACGTCTGGCGTCCTCCCGTTCTCGGGACACTGGCGTCCCCCCAGTAGGACCCCAGTGTGGTGGGACATCTGCGAGGTCGAAACATAAACACACTATATGGCAATCACAATAACCAAAAACGCACTTGGTCGCTCTCATTGGGGCCAGACCGACTCTCACCTACTTCGAAATCGGGATCGCCCATCGGACGTACTCACGGCCCTGGTGTCCTTGTCTTCAGAGCAAAACACAAAAGCCTTGCGTCTCTATCCCCATTCCAGAGGACGGACGGATGTGACAGATTAGGTGAGTTTATAAGGTGCCAGAAGTTGAAGGACGGTGCACTTGAGGTAGAATTTGCGGAAGCAGAGCAGGCAGGTTTTGCACTTCATCGTCTGTGCTCGTGTATTGTGTGGGAAAGGACGGCAAAAAGTAGAAAGAAACAATCGAAATCACTGTGGAACCCCACAAAACAAAACGAAAACACCTCGCGGGGGATTATAAATTACTTTGACTTAAGGGGTGTTGGATCCGAGGACGAAATCGTGGATGGGCTCTCAAACTTTGGAATGATTGGCGCGAGGAAAATGAAAGTAAGGAGAGGGGAAGAACTCATCACGACAAGCAACGGTATCCTGACTTTCAACGGAACCGATTTACCTCCGGAGATAAGAGTTGGTTACGTACGGGTTAAGGTACGATAATTTCTTCCCAGCCCCATTCGTTGCTTCAAGTGCCAACGGTTCGGATACACTGGCGGATCCAGGGGGGGGGGCAATCCGGCCATGGCACCCCCAAGCGCTTCAAAGGGGGGCCATAGTGTCTTTTGGCCCCGCCAAACCAACAAAAGTAAACTAAATTAAAATGCAGTAACCTTTGCTGAGGTTAAAAAATAGCGTTCCGGGTGAAATAATCTCCAATTTTAAAGGTATTTTGTTATAATTGTTTGGAAGCACAATATGGTAGCATGGTAGATTCTGACACATCGAGGGTTCTATGCTGTTCAAGTTCTGCTTACAGCAAGAGATGACGAAATCAGCAGTTTCATTATTCCTTCGTCAGATAGGTTCATGAAGTTTGTTTAGCCAGTAACGGGCAAGCGGACCCAGTGAGCCAGATTTCGAAAGCGGAATTTGAACAGGATGTTTTGTGCGAGTGACCAGTTGAGCCCAGTTGAGCAGCATGTTTCGTATGTTGGTGTTGGGGCAAGGCCAAAAACCTAAATGGGGGGGGGGGTTAAAAAAAAAGAGAGAAGACACAAAAAAAAATTTTTAAAAGGATAGCAAGAGGAGGTATGTATTGATATCCTTAATAAGAGATAACTGGTGGTTTTGCATGTAAGGGAGATTCGGGTGGTAGGACCGGGCTATCAAAGTTTAAGGGTATTATTGCAGTTTAAGGTATCTACGAGACAAGTTTTACACATACCCTCATGCACTGGCGGATCCAGGGAGGGGCCATTCCGGCCATGGTCCCCCGAAGCGCTTAAAAGGGGGGGCCATAGTGTCTTTTGGCCCCCCGAAACCAACAGAAGTCAACTAAATTAAAATGCGGTAACCATTGCCGAGGTAAAAAATAGTGTCTAGATGAAAGAATCTCCAATTTTCAAGGATTTTTTTATTTATAATTGTTTGAAAGCCAGTATAGTAGCATAGTAGATTCTGACACACATCGAGGGTTCCATGCTGATGAAGTTCTGCTTACAGCAAGAGTTGACAAAATCGGATCCGCCAGTGTCCACGTGCACGAACGTTGACGTGGTACAAGACGTTGAACGTGAACGTGAACGTTTTGGTAAACAAGAACACAAATCCGGTAACATAGAAACGGTGGAGGTAGGCTGGGGCCCCTACACAGAAATTATGTTGTCAATTATTATGTTACTTTTAATTTTATTTTATTTTTAATTATTATTTTTAAAATGTGCCCCTTTGCCAAATAGTGGTCGAAATCCGGTGCTTTTAACCAAAAATAGTGGGAGAATGGGCATCCTCCAAATCCGTTCGACCCCTCCCCTGATGCAATTCCTAAGTACGCCACTGGGGGAGGGGAGGAGGGGGGCTGACGCCGAAAACCGAAAGTTGGCCCCCCTCCCCAAACCGGTGGGCTAGATCCGCCAGTGTTCGGATACACTACCAAATTTTGCCGTAACCGCCTCGTGTCCAGCAAGTGTGCCTCCTATGAACATTCCGGGGAAATTTGCTCTTCTGAAAACCTGTTTTGTATAAACTGCGGTGCAGGACAAGATCCTCACAGCGCGTGCCACCGCGCATGTCCGAATTATATTAAAGAAAGGGAGATTATCTCAATAGAGCACAGTAAAAATATCACGTTTAGCGAGGTCAGTGACCTATATGAAGGATCGCACCCCAGGATGTCTTACTCTGCAAAAACCAAATCTACTTTGACGGGCACACAATATATACAACCCACCAAGGCATTGGAGCTGATCTCACAACTATCGGCCGACTACTTCGAGCTTTTGGAGTACCACTCGAGTCACCGGCAGTGCAGAGGCTGCGAATACGAGGCGAAACCGAGTCGACCGGTGTCCTACCCAACACGTATGATTGCGGTGATAACCCACCAGAGACCTCTCGATCAACATCGGCTAGTTGGGAGTGGATTCAGGTCCAACGGACCAAGACGCCCGTTCGGTCCTCTTCGTATAAGCCCAGTCCCTTCCAATCTACTACGTCACCCAACCTGAAATCCCTACCTTCCACTTCCCGTCCGTCCTCCAACTCCCCCCTCCCCCTCCCCACCAGTCCTCTACGCACCAACACCAACACCTCCAAATTCTTCTTATCCTCATTCCCCTTCCCGAATCCAACCCCCTTCCCGTGAGGCAGGCCTCTCCTCACCCTCAACATCTGCTTCCGCACCTCCATCGCCGGCACGTAACACACACCGACCAATCCATATCTTCGACGCAAGCTTTCACTATCAGGAAGCTGAAAGCAGTACCCGCGAGGCCAAGCGAGCACGACTTGCTCAGATGGAGAGAGCCTAGACGGGAGGCCGCCAAGGGACTGACAAGTCTCTTCCTCCAAGACCACCCACCCTATCGCCGCGACGGTGAGTGGAAGGACCGGGTCCGTCAAACAACGAGATTGGCCCTACTCCACCTCCACCCCGGTTGGGGCTCCAGAAAACAGGAATGCCACTGTTCGGGCTCCCCGCCAGCGGAAGCGTCTCCGCGTTCTCGCCCCAGGACCCAGTCGCTGGGACTTAGTCGAGGTGAACATTCTGGGTTAGCAGACTCCGTTCCTGGGCAAGATACGATGTTTTAATCCCGTACGCCAATTTCTAGCCAGCGACCATTTTATCACGCAACTCCCCATTTTTATGCAGAAACCATTACTAACTACATCTGCGATATTTTCCGGAAACAGTTTTAACCTTTAAATCGCCCACCATACAGGCTTTTTCACAGTGGAACTGTAGAGGTTTTAGAACGAGTGCCTAAGAACTCCAGATAATTGTTAATCAACAATGCTCAGCAGTAGTATGCCTGCAGGAAGCGAAACTTAGACTAGAGCACATGATATCGATTAAAACTGCTGTTTTTCGTAAGGATGTCCTGTTTCACACCATTGCTTACGGCGGGGTGCTTCTGGCTGTGCACCACAGCGCTCCGAGGAAAGAAATCGCGTTGAAAATCGCCTTGCAGGCAGTGGCTGCGCGTATTCTCTTAAACCGTCGTGCTCTTGCTGTGTGTTCTATGTACCGTACTTTCCTGGTGTGGTATTCCCAATCAATGCTCTGGAGAAGCTCTAGTCTCAGCTGCCGCCTCCGCTCATTCTATTAGGAGACTGTAACTCTCATCACACTGTATGGGGCTGCGTTGACGTTATCTCTCCTGTGCGTCTCTTGGAAAATTGTATTCTACGGACATCTCTGCATCTCTGCACTGGAACAGGTACCAATTTTAGCCTCCCGTCAGGTCTTACTTCAGTTTTAGATCGTAGTCTCGTGAGCCCACAGTTGGTTAACAGTTTTGAATGGTCGGTTGACGAGAACCCATTGGGAAGTAACCAATTTCCCATTTGGTTACACTATCAAGGATGTCCCATATTGGGACCTCGACCACAATGATGGAACTTGAAAAAAAGCGGACTGGGAATTATTTCAAGAAGAGGTACAGCGTGTTTTTGTTCACACCTTGATAAACGAGCAGTTTCAATAGAGACATTTGCATCTCTCCTTCTAGAATGTGCCACCAGATGCATCCCTAGAACCATTGTGTCCCCTAGGCCTGCCCCAGTTCCGAGGTGGACGCATGAGTGTCGCGATGCCATCCGAGCGAGGCGACGCGCCTTTTGAGCTTTCAGCCGTAATAGCACCACCACAAATTGAATAGAGTTCAGACGTGCTAGGGCTCTCGTGCGGCGTCCGATACAGGAAGCACAGCGGCCTTCTTGGCGTTAGTTCGTGAACGTTTTGAGCCGCTTTTCTTTCCACTCTCTGATCTGGTCCCGAATTAAAACAATCTCTGGTCAACTCAGTTCGATCCTCTCCTTATATAATTTGTTGGCGATCGTGCGGTTGCTCACCTGGTAGATGTACCAACGAATTTGTAACCACACTTGCTGGAAGATGTCGAACTGGTACCACTGATCCAAGCTTTCTTCATTATAAACGTCGCTGTGAGATGACCCCAGTTGGGTTATCAACGCCTGAGCGGCTTTCATACAACCAACCGTTTACCAGATCTGAGCTGGCATCTGCTATTTCTTCACTTGCAAGCGTCGCTGAGGGCCTGGATTGGGTACACAATGAGCTATTGTGACATCTGCCGCAGGGAGTGATTTCGGTGTGCTTACGCGCATTTAATAATTTATGGGAGATCGGGATATTCGCTCCATCGTGGAGAGATGCCACTATAGTTTCCATTCTTAAACCTGGAAAAACCGGAACCGACACTTTGAACTACCACCCAATATTCTTTACATCTGCCCTGTGCAAGTTATCGAAAAAGATGGTCAACGTCCGCCTCACGTTGTTCATAGAAAGACATGGTCTCCTTGCAAATTATCAATGCGGTTTCCGGAAAAACAGAAGCACCATTGATCACATTTTATCTCTAGACACATAGGTAAGGGTTACTTTTCGTAGAAAACGCCATCTAGGGGCCGTTTTCTTCGACATTGACAAAGCATATGACCAAAGGTGAAAAAAAACCGGCTACTCGCACGAGCGTGGGTGACAGATATTTGAAAAATATCTCCGGTTATGGTGACAACTTACGGTACCGTATTATCATTGAGTATGGATTGTACTTATCATCAGGCCGTTTTGCCTCTTAACATACCCAGTCAATTTGTATTTCCTAACGATCCAGACATATACGTACTCATCTTATTTCAGTAAATGTATCAGAAGCGCACCGAAACAATTTAGTAGCTATGATCGAGGGGACAGGGGGTGGCTGAAAAAACTCTACCACTCGTGGTAAAGTCCATAGGTTTTAACATTGCCGTGGTAAGCCAGTCACCTACGAACTGTCCCGTCCCCGTCCAGAGATTGAGCCCGACGCAACAGTTCCGTTTTCCGGCGCAGTTTGTGGCGTGTGGCACGGTTCACATCACAGGTAACGAGATATGGCTGACATCACGTGAAAGCCCCAAATGTTGGCTATCCGTCGGGAACAATTTCATTGCGGTCGGGTCAACGTGTTGCGCGTGCGCGTCACCGGGGTCCTGAGAGAACGGGTGTCCGGTGAATGACCGGTCGCCCATAGGAATAGCATGTAAAACTGAGATTTTGCGTTAGGAAAATCACCAATTTTAGCGCTCCCCATCAACCATATTCAGACCGCCATATCTCGACAACCAATGGGCTGATCGACACCAAACTAACACCTCAGTGTTTCCACGACAATTGTCAACATCGCCGTGGCAACCGTTTCCGAGTCACGCACCACGCGCACGCGTGAGGGGTGTGGAAAGCGGAAGCGACGTTTTTGAGCGTTATTCACGATTGGGTCTAGTTCTCGGAAACAGCTAATCTTGGCGACTTGCCGTCACTTTCATATCATGGCCCCATGTACCGGCTACAATTTTCCAATTGACGATCAGTGGATGCAGGGTGTGCGGGCGCAGTCATCGTGATACGGGCTGCACGTGCTTCAGTCTGTGAAAAAGGCTCCGCTTTCCACTTTCTCCACACCACTGTCGAATGACATTTTGCGGAGGAAGTTGCATGTGTAGTCGCTGGGTCCGAACAATGCAGTCGCCGGGTCCGAACCGCAAACACGCATGACAGCTTTCAGTCCGACCCGCACGGTCGGATCGCACGTCCGCTCGCGGCCAGCTTTATTCTCACACTCCCCCGGCCGGGGATCTTTTGGCGCGAAAGCAACAAGCCAATCGGAAGGCACGCGTCGCCTTGGCGACGCGCGGGACTATGACGTCACCCGTCTACACTCTATAAACCTTGAAAAAAGGAGTGCACACGCACTCAACGCACATGACCTAGACATGACACCGGAGCGAAATGGCACACGATGTATCGCCACGCTGTTCGAACTATCGTCACAAGTGGTCGTCAGGAGCATGGCAACGGGTTTATCCGCAACACAAAGACTGAGGTCACGAGTGCGCAAGACCGTCGCAAGTCTTAATAGGGTACGCACTAGATTTCAGCACAAGGCATCTAGCACTCGCCATAGGCGCCCAAACGACTGAAGCGTTCCACAATCCGCACAGACATTACACAGTTTCACAATGTGGTGTAGACCCGAAACAAACCGCCCATCCACTAACGCATCCCCGGCTGGATCCTCATTTCCGCCCAACGCTAGTTATAACAATTGGTACACTAGCATCTTAATCTAACATCGCGCAACCTCACATCATACACGCGTTTACACTATAACTAACGACTATTCTAACAACACCCAACCAGGAGCTCGCTTAACCCGACTCGAACGTCGCAACACAGTTGGCGGTACACTCGGGGGAAGTCCAGGCCCGGGGTCACCTGTCTCTGACCCCACTCCCTCACGGATGGGACAACATCAGGGGTTCTATTCCTAAGCTAACCGTAGTGCCCGTCAACGCCGATTCTCTCCTGGCAGCGGGGCACCCATCCCCTTCTTCCCTCTGAACGGAAGTTGCTTGGGTGGGACCCAGATCGCCGCTGTTAATGTCGTCACCACCAGCCGCTAACGCATCCGCGCCGAGATCCCCACTTTCCCCAACGACGCGAGTTCCGAGAGCGGTGCTTCCGGAGGAAGGATGTGAACCCATTCGCCTCCAGATTCCAGCACGCCAGGTCGGAATATGCCACATCGAACGGGTGGTGCGGGTGACCCAACCCCGGACACCGGGGCGAGCGGATCCCCGAAGCCCTGCCTCGCATCATCCACACTCAAGTCGCGTCTTGCTGGCGTGTCTGTTACGCCAGCTGTACATCCAGGCACTGCATCCCTAGTCACCTGAGTCCAGTCCGGACTCGGAGCTCTAGTTCGGCTATCCTCTTCTCTAACCGAGCAACAGCTGACGCTTCAGGCTGGGCCCCCCCCCCCCCCCCTGCAGCCATCTGGCGCACCGGCTGCATCACGTGCCGAGCGGCACTGCACACGTGACGTACTTTTGCCACTGCATCCTCAAAAGTACTCGTAAACCGACATATATGCCTCGCCTTGACAAGGCACTTACGGTTCCGACGCTGAGAATCGCACGCAGGAGTTGCGAGTCAGTCCTTCAGCGTAGGGCCTTAGCCGTGTCCTCGAGATGCCACGTTGCTACGCGGAGTCGTTACGTCATCTCAATCAGCTGGCGCGCAGACGAGTACTGGAGGCGCCTGCTAGTCTGCCGTTGCTAGGCGACAACAGCACTCTCACCAGAACCTGTATCTGGCAGGGCCGCCATCTTGCAATCGCCGTACATCTTGCTCGCGACCCCAAAACTCATCATTTGTACGCAATCCTTCTGTGTAAGTGGCTGCACTCACGCCCCACACCGAGCCAAGTCATAAGTCACTACACACCGTTACGACAGGATTCCGACGACGCGAATCCTCCGCTCCTCAGTTCTCAGTCCGTCACAACACTCAACCGAGTCATCTCGTTTCCGTCGTGCGAGTCAGACGATCGGAAAGCTGTCAATCCGACCGCTGCCACCAATGTAGTCGCTGGGTCCGAACTATGCAGTCGCCGGGTCCGAACCGCAAACACGCATGACAGCTTTCAGTCCAACCCGCACGGGCGGACCGCACGTCCGCCCGCGGCCAGCTTTATTCTCACACTCCCCCGGCCGGGGAGCTTTTGGCGCGAAAGCAACAAGCCATTCGGAAGGCACGCGTCGCCTTGGCGACGCGCGGGACCATGACGTCACCCGTCTACACATGCGCGGATAGCCCCACTCTTTGTGATGCTTACAGTTCATTCGGATTTCACCCATCACAAATACTTTTGTAGCAATCGTCGATGCCCTCAACCGTTACCAGACGTCACTTTCGGCAATCTTGGCAGACGGGGACGGGACAGTGTCCTGTCACCGCCCAGAGATTGAATCCGACGCAACAGTTCCGTTTTCCGGCGCAGTTTGTTTCAAAGCTCGTTTTATCTACCTAAAAAGTAGAAAAGGTGCGTCGTGGCTATCCTGGTTGCAAATTGAATGGCCAGGCAAGATCGTTGAATAGGCTATGAAGGCAAAGCATGCCGGTTTACCTATCCGGCTGACAAACACTGCCTATGGAGAAGGAGGTCGGTGGCAATCATGGCACATTGCTGCAGGAAGTGTAGGTAAGACTGAATATATTTCTACTAACCAACATCATGTCTGCAAAATATGGCAACCTTGAGGGTGTTTTGTTCTTGTGCAAGCAAAAATACTATGAAACCTTGTGCAATTACCCAGCCATATAAAGCTGTTTGGTGCAGTATTATATGCACAATATTTATCAGTCTAACATATCATTTCAGGCATTTTGCCACACTCAGACTTGTGGAATCCTTATCATGAAACAAATGTTTTGATTCTTCCAATATGAGCCTTTGGTATTTTAATAATTTCATCCGGTCACTTCCTTGGGTTTGATTTATTTGGAGCAGGGCCCATGTTTTGTCATCAGAATGACTTGTTGCATTTACCAAAAGTGTTATAAATTACTTGAAACCAATACAAAATATGACCTATGACACTGTCCTTGATATTGGAGCTATAATACAAGGGAATTCAATTTGTATTGGTAAGTTTAATTTTCACGGAGTCATTGGTTTTGGAGAACAGCATGTTTCAATGCTGTGTTTATCAGCATGATGAAGATGATGCGACCACTGATTCCCTTCAGAAATGCTTATTTTTAGTTGGAAAGCAAAATAATTTACTCTTAATTTTTTATATCTAACATAGCCTAGCATGGTTTACCTTACCTCCTTTTAAATTGTTTCTTCAATGTAGTCACAATTTGTGTGTTCGATAATATGACAATGTTAAGAAACATAAACTGGCCTTACCTTTTATCAGATAAAAAAATAGCCAATTTTTGTGTGAAATAAAATGAGCACATTTGCACAATACAAATTGTTGTTATTACCTAACCTGTTGTTTTCTTTGCTGAGTAAAATTTGTGTGAAAGATATTGGGAGCACATTACACCACGATAATACCAATATATTTATGGATGCACCCAAAGAAGCAAGATTAGCTTATAGGGTGTGTTGTAATTTCACATATTAATTAATTATTTGAATTTGTTTTGTATGCATGTTCCAGTGCAGAAGACAAAGCAAGTCAACATGTGCAGATGATGAAACTGCAAAGTGTACCTCAATTTTTAAGCATGATGATCCGTTTTTTGCATTGTCCCAATGGTCTGATTGTTCCTTGCACCAGACATGCTTGATGTAATCGAATTTAAATTGAAGATCATATATAGACTAAATCATTCTTCTTTGTTCCACTTCAGCATCATCGTTGATATTTCGCGCTCGCACACATGCGTACGGGGTCTTACTGTGAGCCATCAACATGTGATAGCCTAGTGGTCTTCGATATTCTGTAGGTGACAGGCTGGACGCTTTTTTCACCTCTGCATATGACACAACTTGGCGTCACGGAATCCTCATGAAATTCTCAAAGAAAGGAATCCGTGGTCAAATGGGCATCTTTTTGCAAATGTTGTTGAAAGAAAGAAGATTTCGAGTAAGCATTGGTAACCATTTCTCCCGATGGTTTATCGAGGAGAACGGCGTCCCATAGGGAAGTGTTCTCAGCGTTACACTATTCGGCATCATGATCGATGACATCGGCGATTCCATTCCGCGGAACATGTGGCGCTTGCTTTTCGTAAAGGATTTTGCCATCTGGTCCTGCGCCTCACGAACATCGACATTACGAAGGCAGTTGCAACAAGCAGTTGCGTGCCTGTAAAAGTGGGCAAACAGTGATGGATTTTCGTTTTCTACAACAAGAACTGTCGAACTCAATTTTTGTCCCCGACGACGTGACCAGGACATAGAAATTAAACTTAATATCAGGAATGTTAAGGAATGTTCAACCCGTGGTGCGATTTTTGGGAGTGGAATTTGGCCAACGTCTTACATACTAGCATACTTACTTACATACAGGCCAACCACCTAAAAACGTTACGTGGAAATTGTTTTAGGGCACTAAATATTTTGAAATGATCGTACTTCATATGGTGCAGATCGAGATACGCTTATGCTGTTATATCGTTCCCTGATACGTTCAAAACTTGACTACGTCAGTTGTATCTATGACGGTACTGCTGCAGCCAACAAGCGTACACATGACACCATCCACAACACCGCCATCCGCATTGCAACTGGAGCATTTCGCCCTTCACCCACGATAAGCATTCTAGCAGAGGAACATGAGCCGCCTGTGTAAAGAAAGGCTGGGTATACGCTTCGCCTGCAAACTTCGCCAGCTCCCTGATTACCCCACTTACACACACGTTTTCTCGCGACGATGGCCGACAATTTTCCTCACAGATCGAAAATTGAGTGGTGCCCCGTTCGGTGTGCGTATGTGTGAACTTTTCCGAGAAATCAGATTTAGACTGCAAGGTATCCGGAAAGTCGAGCACACGGGGAACCCCTGATGGGAGTTGATCGCACCAGAGCTGGATTTGTCCCTTGCTAGGACCAGGAAAACCGATGTCGCTCCAGAAGAGTTCCGCTCACTGGCCCTTGAACACATCGGTTCATTTCATCAGGTGTATCACATCATATCATGCATCATCGTGCATCACATCATAAAGTGCATCAGGACGACTGATGCACTTTAACCGAAGTGTCGTGTTTAATTATTTATGCCCCTCATCGATATGCATGACACAAATTGTGTAACAAAACAAAACGATAAAACGGTGTCCATTGTGTGATGCTTGGTACTGCTTCTAACCGCATCTCTATGATCATATGAGTTATGGGCGCAATATGATCAGAGCCGTCGAAGCACCCGAAAGACCAAATAACTAACTAACTAAGTATCAAACGATGCAGATACTGTATAACGATGAGCATATTATGGATTTAAAAAAACATTCAACGAACTACATGCTGATTTTGATTTATAGAGTAGATACATACTTTGGCTACAAGTCCAGATTGTATGCTGCTGCTCTTTTTGCGCTAACAGGAATAAACTGGCTTGAACCAGATTGATGTTCTGAACAGCGCCATCTCTGTTGGTCCATACATATTTGTTTTATTAATAGTTAGGGCATACCAATCCTTCATAAAGTGTATTAATCTGTTGAATAATGATTGCTGTCATGATTGCAACAATCAGGTATCATTGGCATACAACTCAAACCATCCTGATTAGCTGTTTCAGTATTATTTTCGAAATACTGTCTTTATGATGCTTGAGAAGATTGGGTCTAGTTGATAAAATTTTGGCAAAACTTAAAATAGCCCTTCACTTTGGAAGGGTAGCGAGGAGATAGCTATACCTACGCTGAGCCTACATTTTACTTTCGCCTAAAAATGTGCCACATTGTCACCATTCGGCAGCCGCGGGACGAAAGGTACCTTGCGCTTGTTTTTGCCGAGAGAAAAAGATGCCAGTAGCAACATGTGTGGCAACTATAAGTACATTTATAGTCCGACTGAAAGTTAAATTGGCCAAATCCAGTCAGCACTACAAAATATTCATGAAGGTCAGTGAAGAGTGGCTGAATATAGATGTCGTGAACGTGAAGCGTGCATCGGCAAGTGATCTTCACCGTTTGCATCAGTTGACAGTCAACAGGGAACACCTGCGACTCGGCCTGAACACACTGTACGCCTGGATCCGACTTGTCGAATGAGCCTTGCACATCAGCTACATTCTGAACATAAAAAGTGGCAGTGCAGGTCAATAGCTGGCAAAGGAAATCATTCAGCGCGAGAAGATAGTCCAAGATCAGATCTGACATTTTCTGCACCTCCACGTGGACCAGGCTAGAGCAGATAGCGGCGGAATGTCGAACGACGGCAAAAAGGCCAGACGGACGTTCAGCGACGAATCGAATCTGGCAGAAGTAACCGGTGTTCATGAAGGACTCATCCGTCACCTCAACACCATCCTGCAAGTACTGGCATCCGGGTACAAATCGACTCAAGCAAATTAGCCGGCTACCGCGACTGCACGGGGGAGCCCTATGTTGCGCTGTACCCTTGGTACCCGATGCCAGTAACACTGCACAGAGTGCTGATCTACGGAGATCAAGTCATCGCATCACCGCTCTTCCACATCGGAATCATGAGCGAGGAAGCCCATATGTCCCGCAACATGGACGTCCGTGCATACAGCGTCGGTCATGCACGGGAAGACTCGCGACTGCACATCACCGACCAGTTCAGGTACCTATTGTTGAGTAGTGGCCCACTCATCAGCTTCTCCGCCGCAACTCAGCGTTTACAGGCACCAGCCCTGGGTAAGAGATCCTTGACCACAGACGCTTGGAGCCTGCTGCAAGCAGTCGCAGATCAAAACAGATTTCATTCATCAAAACAGACTAAGATTTCAGTGAGTGTGGGCAATTGGTTTTTCATGTTTTCATTGTTTTGTTTTTGTGTTGTATAATCTTTGGTTTTCACCGATAGATGATTCCGAAAGTATGCTTCATGTTACCGAGTGCTTAATATTATTACAAACTCTCTACTCTCCGAGTTCTCCACTCTCCACTCACAAACTCTCCGAGTTCATCGTATTTGCAAATGTACGAGGGGACATGCTGCATAGTTACCAAATGACTCGCACCACACGCATTTACATGCCATATTAGCAATAACAATGATTCACCAAATTGCATCAGGCACAAAAAAAACGATTGCCAGAATCAGTTTCTATGTTGAAACCACCCATGAAACCGAATTTTATGTATGCACTTTGATAATTAAGTGATGTGTCACATTTCAGGCTGTTCTGGCCCATAGTGTGTTGGCCCATAGCACAGTGTGCCGTGCTCACTTCCTGGAGAGCGACTACGCGACCACAAATATAATCCCATCACTTTTGACGAGTACGGTTATTGTGCTCTAAACTCCAGCCCATCACCAACAGCTATAAAAATAAAAAGTGCAACCACAGCTGCTGGGTGGCATAAAAATTGCACCAATGGATGTTGAATGGCATTAAATGTATGGTAATCTACAAGATACCAACCCAACCAAACCAATTGTTTTTTATATATACAACCTACTACAGGTGTTGGATGGGGGCAAAAGCTAGCTTACTTTTGCATTCTTAGCCCAATGTGCAATCGGTTTAGACCACCTTTTAGATAATAAAGTTCAGGCTAAGTTGGTCTGTTTGGAAAGCTCGAAAGTTTTAAAATTTGGTTGTTTAAAATGTTCAAGAATTTGTGTATTCTTCAAAGGTATGTAGGGTATGCTAGATTAGGTCAGTTTAGTTTTGGTGAAATTTTCATAGGTTTGAAGAAGGAAATAAAATAGGTTAGAATAGAATGGCTTAGGCTAGATTAGGGTAGGTCAAGTTACGTTAGGTTATTTTGTTGTTAAAAGTTAAATTATTTTAATTATGTATTACTTCACTCATCAACTCTTTCATGGTGTTATTTTTCTCACGAACTAAAAGAAGATATTTCTCAATATTAACAACCTCAAAAATATATATACTATTTTCAAAATACGTTTTCCCTGATGCCTTATTTTTGTCTCAGAATCCCATATCGCCCTAAACTACAACTTTATCAAACCTACACCGGGCGGTATTATTGTGCTTGAAGGTAGTCTTGGGTTATTTTACGACGCATTCAACCGCTAGGTCACATGGCGTCGTCAACCTCTCACGCCGATTGGTCGCGGGTGGACTCGGTAAAAGTCGTCGGTTGTGAGATTAGAACCCACAATCTTGCGATCAAGAGTCCGACGCTCTGCCAACTGAGCTACCGCGGCCCCGCTTGGAGGTAGTCACGAAACACGTGTTACAAATACTGTGCCCCCATGAAACAAATGAAGGCATTAGGTTTGTCGTGGTTAGGTTAGGTTTGGCTATGTGAGCCTTTCTTCAATTTGGAAGAATAAATTGAAATAAAAAAGTAAACATGCTAATAGGTTTGCTTCGGTTAGATTACGTTCGGTCAGGTTAGGATTTCTTAAAATTGAAAGAACAAATTTAAATAAAAATTCAGGTCAGAAAACAGGTTAGCACGGGTTAGGATTGGTTTTTATTGGAAAATATTATGATTTTTATTAAATTTGTCCATTTCCTTACCATAAAGTTTTTTCTTGCATGGGAGGGCAGACTGGATTAGGTATGGTTATGTTCAAAGGTGGGCCCGCCGCTGAATTTGTGTACTTGTGCCCGCGCCCCTGCGCCGGCGGCGATGCCCACCTGAGCCCGCGCCGCTGCGCCGGTATTTTTGGCCCCTGCAGTTGCGCCCCGCGCCGCTGCGCCGCTGCGCCGCGCGCCGCTATTAATTAAGTATGCCTATACAAAAACTATGTGCAGTGCCAAAGTTTCTACCTATTTAGCCCCCAAAAAAAGAGTTTTAGGCTATAAAAAAGTCATTTTTATTGAAAATACAACTTATAATTGGCATCACAGTTACCTATATTCACATTCTACTCAATGTCCTCCTCCTCCTTGTCCTCCATGTTAGGCTCCAAGTACTTGTACCCCATAAGCTTCAGGTTGCCGCGGAGGAAGACCAGCTGCTCAAAGTTGCAGGCCGTCAGGGAGGCCCTTTTGGGCCTCAAGATGGCCCCGGCGACGCTGAACAGCCTCTCCACTGCAGCAGAGCTGGGGAGGGGAGTGTTGTATGTAATGAACATGTCCACCCAGGCCTCCCTGTGCTCCATGGGGAACATCTTGATGGTCAGGGGTCCTCATTGTGGGCCCGCTTCCAGGACCGCATGGCGTTGTTAAGGACCTCATGCAGGTCCTGCCTCCCCTCCTCAGGAGCGTCCTCATCGTCCATGAGTAGGTCGACAATGTCCTGGCGTCTGGGCTGGTTTTAAAGGTTACTAAAAGTTTTAGTAATGTATATAGAACTTTACAGGTAGTTACATTTACTAATGTATATGGTTAGTATAATTACTTATAATACTACACGTAACAGGTAGTCAGGTACATATGTGTTGACCGCGTCGGATTCCTAGGTCGTCTTTTATCGCTCGCTAAAGCTGGGCATCGGCGCGGACAGCGGCGCGGATTTTTTACTTGCGCCGCGCGCCGTTGCGCCGGTTTTTTTAGAATTCGCGCCGGCGCCGCTGCGCCGCCGGTTTTTAAGGTGCGCCGCCGGCGCAGCGGCGCAGCGGCGCAATTTGCGTGCGCCGTGCCCACGTTTGGTTATGTTCCTTTTTTCATTATTTGTATGATATATTACCAACCCAAAAGCTTTCATTTCGTATTGTTTTGCATGCCAACTGAAAAGTAATCATTCGCAGAGAAAATGAGTAGTCACATCATGTTAGTCATGTGCATAAAAATTACATATTTTCCAAGAATTCCAAAATTACTTTTAGCACACATTTACCAACATATCAATACTGCATGATATAAAATATTTGCATTTCAACTTGCACTCATAGTACAGCTGCATAAACCAATCAGCAATGCAAATGAATGTCCTCAAGAACAACCAAAATGTTGATGTTCTTTATAGAAAATTTCCAAGTTCTGACCAAGCCCTTGTGAGCAACAATGTTATATTTAACTAGCTGCCTGACTGGTGATAGCGACGCAAATTCAGATAGGAAAGTGCTCATGAAGTTAGCCGTCAAAATATGGAGAGTTGACCTTTGTCCGCACATCACAAGAATGGTTAGGATTAAAACTAAAACAGACGATTTTGAGGTGCTAGAATGATAATGAGTGTGCAGAAAAACCAACTGAATTAGAAAGGCCATGTCATTTTCTATGGATTCATCCCCATCAATAATGTGGCTTTTAAGTTGATAACATGTATGCTTCTTATCTCTCGACAAGGTCTTTGTTCTTCCACGTAGTTGTAGTTCATCCACATAGTGTGCTCCGTGGCGTGACAGCTCCTGCTTCAACATGACCACTGTCCTTTCATCAACCTTCTCCATTGTCTATCCCTGACAGGTACAATTATAATTTTGTCTTCTCGAAATCCTTCCAGTCAGCAACACGGAAGCTCCATTGCTAACCAGTGCCGCGACAATCGACACGCGAGATGCGCCACTGAGGTTTGTCCGGCGTCACAATGCTGACATCTACCGGTCGATAATCAAAGCTTTCCAGGCATGCCTCCTATTGAGGTTGAATTTGGTAAAACATCGGAAGGCAGCACCTCTCAGGAATGATGGCATGGCTTTGCCTCACTTAGCTCAGTGACTTTTAGTGATATCAAGATGAAGCTACCGCATAGAGATCCGCCTATGAATTGTCAAATATTCGCAAATATTCGCGGGGCTGATCGGCGCCGTATTTCTATTTCGGAAAAGCTTCTGAAGTGATCACTTTGGCCCTCCCTACCCGAGCGCTTGTTAACCCGCGCCGTCTCCCGGGCGGGAGAGATGTCTTTATACAAGTATAAAGGTTCACGTCCCCAAGGCTTACCACGGATCGTGAAAAATGGCCAAAATTCCACACGTTTTCTGATGAAACAGTGGTCATCGGATCCACTGCCCTGTTAAAATGATAAACATTTGTACTGCTATGTGCATTCTAACGTGACTGCTCCAAAGAAGTCTGTTTTGCGATAGTACCCTAAGCACGCTAGTAGCAAGCACCATATGTACTATTCGGCTAGAGAGTGCTAGCTAAAACCTGCAGGTGCTAGACTACAAGAATGTGGATGCTTGATCCTGAAACAGCCATGAGTGTTTTGCCGTGCAGTCCCGAATAATATGAATGCTTATATCTAGCCATAGGTGTTGTTTTATGACAATTATTGCGGTGGCAAAGCCCTACAGGATTGCTGTAGGTATAAGATATGGCTGCTCCACACGCGCACCGGAGGACGGCAGGTGCGGAATCCGCCCACATCTGTTCTTTTGCATTATTTCATAAACGGGCGGAGATATTGTAATGAAATCTTGTGACTGTGTGAAACATCGATAAGCGCATCCTATGCAGCACCAAATCGAACTCGGTTAGTAAATATAGGAGTTGCCGGGTGCCAAATCGAATGTCCGGGCGCCGGCCGGCGAGCGAAGGTCACAAAGGCTTCGTTGGTGGAGGTCACAAAGGCTTCGTTGGTGAAGGTCACAAAGGCTTCGTTGGTGGAGCGGCGTTGCCGTGAGGCAGCCGATCACGATCTCATTTGACCTTAAATGCCTAGGGTCATGAAATTTGTACTGAAGGGAGTTCACTACATTTGTAATATACCTTACAAATCGTGTGCTTATAGCTTTAGTAGTTTCCGAAATGTTCGGGGCAAGGACCGAATACCCCCTCCCCTCTCCAACGCCTGTTATATGAAAGGCCCTCCGGCGCTTGTGTTAATGGACCCTGTACTCAATTATGTTTTTATGCTAGATTCAGGCCATCTAGTCTGCTGATATAATAACTTTGTAATTCGTGTGATGCTCAAGATAAAGATGAAAATACAACCCCACGTCTAGAAGATCAGATTATCGCATGAGGGGTATAAGGGGTATAAGGGGTATACAATTGTCCGACCCAATTGAACGCCCGACAAAGGAACAGCGAATGGAATGTTCGAAACGAGTTCTTATGTGTAATTTTTAATCGATTTGAAGTCGTGTTTATGTGTTCTTTATTGATGGTCGAACTAATGACAATATTTATTCCGACGAATTGGTTAAGTTAATTGGTTAAGAAACGAATTAGTCATTGCCCAGTGAACATGCCGACAGCGGACCGACGTCGTTCCGCTGTGTGGATGCTAGGGACCCGCTGTCGGCTGGGGAGTGAGATGTCTGACAACGTCCCGACGTCAGCTAGCCGCTATTGATATGCCGAATCCGAATCCGACATATGTTGATATTCCAGGTCAGTATGCCGATGTCGGGTCGAGAGCGGCCCGATGTCGGGATGCCGTTTACGAGATGCCGAGCTCGCCCGACACATGCGGACAGCGGGCCGACATCGGCATGCTTACTGGATGTAGACGTATATAATCAGAAAGAACCGTGTTACTAAAGGTAGTGTCTATCTAGTTTACTGTTATTTCACCTCAAACATTGAGAATTTGGGCACGCTGCAATGGTCAGCCTTCGCCGGTGACGAGTGACATTCTGTGACGAGTGACAATGTGACGAGTGACATTCTGTGACGAGTGACAATGTGACGAGTGACATTCTGTGACGAGTGACAATGTGACGAGTGACATTCTGTGACGAGTGACAATGTGACGAGTTCTGTGACGAGTGACAATGTGACGAGTGGCATTCTGTGACGAGTGACAATGTGACGAGTGACATTCTGTGACGAGTGACAATGTGACGAGTGACATTCTGTGACGAGTGACAATGTGACGAGTGACATTATGTGACAAGTGACAATGTGACGAGTGACATTCTGTGACGAGTGACAATGTGACGAATGACATTCTCGCACAATCCAGCCAAATCGTATCAACTCCGCAACATTACTTACGAGTTTTCAGTGTCTTCCTTAGGCCGCACATCACTTACAATGTGCGTTGACATCTTGGAAGAAATCGAACAGGACGGGGCTGAACAGTTTTCTTTTTCAATCCTCGCGTTCCCACGGAATCCACGAAATATGTCCGCGGAATTCGTGAGGAATAGACAAGAACGACATATGACGTCAGAGTCCACGGAATTCGTGGACGAACGTGACAAAGAACGCAGCCTATATCTGACCATCAAAGAGGGGACAGGGCATTAGTGTAAGGCTGCCACTAAAATGCAGATTGTGTTCACTAAGGTGATATTTTCAGGAAAACTAACAACTTTTATAAAATAATATTGCCTGAAGTAGACTTGACGAATATTTGCTGTTCAATACTGAATAGTTTTTGTTTCCAAATCAGAGAGCACATTTTTAAATTTCAGCGGTCCTACTGGTTCCACTCCTGAATCAATGATTAACTGCGAAATCCCATTTTACCACGCTACCTGATTCCCCCTTTCACCTATGTACTAAATGTTGCATGCAAATAAAGATACATGTCAGGGGAACGAGGTTTGGCCATTTCACTATTCCTCAGCATTCAAACTGCGATGCATATTAAAATACGTAAATCCTATATTAGCATGACGCACCGAAATGCGTGATGGATGACATACCTACAGGTGCTGAATTTTCCGATGCGATTAATTGCAATTATCTGCATAAAATAGCAGTGAAATATTCATGGCTGCACCGTTCACCACCGGCTGTGTGTTGTCTCTCGTGATTGATACAGCCCTTACACAGACCTTTGCCTTGCTGCCGGGCGGATGTACTATTGCCGTATATATTAACTAGGCAGAGCAGGAACCTTGCCCATGGTTTCCCTGTATGCATGTACTGTACCGCATCACAACTATGTACGTATTCCGACTACTTGCCAATCAGAAATCAGAAAAGGAAGGCGAAATCAATCATCGCCCTAAAATTTTTCCCCACCCAAAAATTATTATATTTTTTTTTATATTTTCAAATAATTTTGTGTTTAATTTTCTTTAATTTTGCTTTACCTCATGTGTAGAGCAGGCGGCAAAACGTTGTTTTAAACCAAACAGTCGAATGCGTCGAAAAACCCAATGTTTTTCTTCTCAGGTGTTTTCTTTTGTACTTTATCCTCATGTAGAAGTCAATCTTTCGTTTTTAGCTTCCTACAGCGGCGCTCTCTTCAAGAATTCGCAGCACACAAGTTACCCTTTTGTAGTTACCCTTGACCAGTTAGTGTCCATCGATGCCTGCCTTTAATTTGTAAGTTATTCGAGTGCCACTGCGACGAATTTTGGATCAACTCCGATACTCTTACGCTTGTTCCTCGATTAATTATTCGGTCCTCCAGTTTCAAAGCTAATCACTTATGCTCCCACTCTTTACATGATGATACTACTATTCCCAGTGCGAGGATTGATATTACCCCTCGATGCTAGTCCTAGCCCCATGCCTATCCCTTGCATAGTCTTCGCTCCACACACTAGCTGTTCTATGGTTTAACATTTGCTTGCTGCTCATAGAAAATCAATGATTATAACTGGCATGCAGCTTGTTCTCTTCAATGACTCTTCCATAAACATCAATCCGCTGAAGATATTTTGGGCTACCTAACATGCCACCGCCTTCCAATAAAAGCTGATCACTTGAACCCTTTCGTACATTTCCAAAGGCGTGAGACACAGAAAAGGCGGTGCACTTATTACTCCCTATGCGGAAATATCTAGGTTAAACAAAACGACCTTGGAGAGCCTCCCGACATGTATCCAACTTGCAGAGCCCTTTGCACTAACCCAAACCGTTTTGCACCAGAAAGAACACATATTTAGACCCTTTTGCCAACACGTTTTCCTCCAACACATATTCCGGAATGGCCAAAGCCGTGTTGGGAAAGCGCGTGGGAACGGGTGCGCGATCACCGTGAACTCGCGGCTCACGGAAGTAGCCGGTATACTGCGTTGATTGGTTGAATTTCGGTACTTCCTCGCCCTCCTCGACGAGCATGATTTCATCCATGCAGGGAGCTGACTTCACAAGGTACGACCCCTGCATGGCCTCCAACTTGTGGAAGAAGCACATCAGGTGTTCTACCTTCTCTTCTGTGAAATAAATTGCAAACTTATAAACATATCAATAAGAAAACATTCGTCATGTACCTATTGTGCCGTCTGGCAGAGCTGAGGCTCCCTGTGGACAAATCTGAGTATGTTCTTTGTCATGATGCAAACTGCAAAACATAACAGGTTTTAATGATATCTTGTTCAGGCAGCACTCTGACTTTGGGGTATATTTTTAAAGCTTTGGGCAAGCAGTAACAACCTGCGGAGGCGCAGCGAAGGGGAGGGGGCGTCCACTCCCCTTAGCAAACACAAATATACTAGATGATACAGGAAATTGTCGAGCATTTCACCACGTAAAACGAGCGATTTCCGCGCTAAAGCGATCTCCAATGTACAGCATCGTTGGGAGGTCAGGACCCTATAAGAAAATCCTGGCTGCGCCACTGGTAATTTGTGGCAGGTCTTGAAGCCTTCAATCCAAAATGTATTACCACTCATATCAGCACATCTAATAAAGAAATTCCGGTGCCATGATCACGCCACTGACAGATCTAGGGGAAAATTGACGGCATGTGCTCATGTTGCATGTGCATGTGCTCATGACGGCATGTGCATGTGCTCAACAACCTGGCATATGAGGAAAGATTGAAGAAATTGAATATGTTTTCACTTAGATATAGAAGGCTGAGAGGAGATCTCATCGAGGTTTTTAAATTTGTTCATGGTCAGGAACAGGGATATCTCAGGGAAATGTTTGAATTTAACAGAAATGATGCAATTAGAGGTCATCAATTCAAAATTAAAGTTAATCACAGCAGGACAAGGTTAAGACAGTCTTTCTTCACCACCAGGGTAGTAGAACACTGGAACCAGCTGCCAGGAACCATTGTCAGTAGCAACACACTGAACATCTTTAAAAACGGCATAGACAATCATTATAAGAATAGGGTGCTTGTTTTTTCTGTATTCCAGGGAGAGTTGATCGACGCATTTGGTGGACAACTGGTTCAGTGTACAGAGCGCAACCAAGAAGGGCCCTTGTGGCTCATAGTTGCACTGATCTTTTATGTATTTATGTCTTTATGTCTTTATGCCATACAGGGTTGTCAGTTGGGTTAGCACGGTGTTTTGCAATTCGGCTCTTCTACGTCCGCTGTACCTCTGGCTAGCCGTTCACGTTATAAGTTGCATGGCAAATCGGCATATCTACGTCCGATGGCTCCTCTGGGTAGTCGTTTTACGTTATGCTAATTTTTATTTTTATTTTCGTTTATGTTTTCCTAAAGGAAGTCGGCTCTTCCGACGGCACCGCTGGGTAGCCCTTTATTTCTAATTGAGAAGCAAATCGGTTCATGTACGTCCGACGCCATGCGGGGATAGCTGTTTACGTGCTTGCTACGAGTGTTTCGCGGTCATGCATTGCGAGTTGATGTGAGCGTTGGTGGTGTGGTGCCTACAGTGCTCCTGCTAGTTTTGTGGAATACAGATATTCAAATAGCAATTGAAGGAGTTCTGGGTGTTTGTCACCGAGAAGCGATGGAAGCGACACGGTGATGCCCTCTCATTGGCAGAATGCCTTAAGTGGTTGTCTTTGAAAGCTAAAGCTACTGCAGTCTAGCAGGATGTGGCCTATGCTTAACGTGGTGTTGCAGGTGTCGCGGTGAGGTGTTGTGTGTTGGTCACCCTCTGATCGAGGCTGTGTTAGTTTTGTGCAACCAGTTTTAAGCCTCGTGAGGATGACCTCTTTGTGTCGGTAAGATTGATTTGATGTGTTCCATGTGCCTATCGTTGGTTTTATTGCGTGGGTGTGGTTGGATTTATGTTGTGTTGAGTTATGTTGTGTCCATGTTTCTGTTGATGTGGCGTTGTAGGAGTGCTTTGCAATCATCTACCGAATATGCCACGCTAGGTTAAGTGTTCAATGCTAAGACTTGCTTTGCGAACCGCTCTGCTTCTTCGCTACCTGGGACGTTGGCATGGCCCGGAATCCAGAGGAAGGAAAAGTTCATATTTACGTAATGGTCCACGATTTGTTGGATTCGATCAATGACGTGATGCAGACAGTCGTGGGTGTTGCTAATTGACTGGAGAACGGATTTGGTGTCTGAGCAAATCACTACGTTTCTGGCTTTTCGCCTCATGAGAATGGAGACAGCGGCCAGAATGGCCATTGCTTTAGCGGAGTAGATTGAGAAATTATCCGGTAGACGCTTGGAAAGTTTGATACCTGGTCCAGTGATTCCGATGCATACCTTAGCCTCGTGTTTCGACCCATCCGTGAATACGAGTGATTTGTGATTGTTGTCATCGGCGAACTTGTGGGAGATGCCAAGAATTTCCGCCGATGTGATAGTGGATTTCTTCTCCGAGAGCAAATACTCGACCTTTGGTTGACTGAGAGACCAGCATGGCCTCGTGGGCGGTCGAGCTGCAGTGGATGGTATTGTGAGGTTAAGATCTGAGAGAGCCGTGAAAATTGGAATCCTATATGGTGGAAGTTTGCGCGCAAATCGGCTCTTGTCGTATCTGTCAGGCGTAAAGCAGCGCTGTGCCGGATGATTTTTAATGGATTTGATTTTGATGTGGTAGCGGCACAGCTGTTGTGTCCTCCTGAGGTGGAGTGGGGGCGTGTTGGAGTCCAATAGAAGACTGGCTATCGGTGTGGTGCTGAGGGCACCTGTTGCTGCTCTGATGCAGCTGTTTTGGATGATTTCCAACTTTCGGCTCTGGCTTTCTGAAATGGTGGCAAAAATGATGCTGTTGTATCCTAGGATGGGTCGTATGATTGATGTGTACAGTCGCAGTACTGTTTTTCTGTCTCCGCCCCAGTCTGTGCATGCAAGTGCACGTGATATGTTGACGCGCTTCGCGCAACGCCTCGTGATGGAGATGGCATGTGGGTGTTGAAATTGAGTTTTTCCTCGAAATGCACTCCTGAGAACTTCAAGCTTTTCACCTGTGCGATGGCTTCGCCATCGATTTTAAGTATATTTTTGTGTGTGGGGCGGAGACGACTATATGTGACGGTGGCCGATTTTGTTGCGGACAGGGTGAAGCCCCAAGTTTTGCACCACTTCGCAATGTGATCTAGTTCTGCTTGAATGCTTTTCTCAGCTTTAAGGAAGCATTGTGATGCTGTCCAAATTGCTTTGTCGTCCGCGAAAAGAGAATATTGAAGTGAAGTGTCCGTGTGGTCGGCAAGTATGTCGTGATCATGAAGATGAAGAGGCTGGGTGAGAGCACTCTCCCCTGCGCCAGGCTCTTCTCCTGAGTTGTGGTGTTTGATGTGACACTGCATCGGACCTTAAAGGTCCTGTGTCTGAGGAAGTTGAGAATGAAGTGTGCCACGTGTCGGCGTAGACCTATCTTGTGGAGTTTGTGTGACAGTGCGGACTTGTGTACTCGGTCGAATGCGGCAGTGATGTCTAAGTACGCAGCTATTGTTGTGCGTTTGATGTGTAGACCACTTTTGATGTCATACACTAATCTAATGAGATGGTCTGTAGTTGATTTTTGACGCTGGAAGACCCATTGAAATTCGTCGAGGAGGTCTGTGTGTTCCAGAAATTTCCTCAATCGTGTGCTGATCATGCGTTCGACCAACTTGCTAGCACAGCTAGTAAGTGAGATGGGTCTATAACCTTTTTGGGTGGAGTGATCTGTGTGCGGCTTTGGCAATGGAATGACAACGCTCTCGCGCCAGGATGCGGGAAACCTGTCGCTTTGGTACAGTTCATTTATGGCCCCTAGTAGGTACGTTTGGGAGTTTTTGCTAAGACGTTTACGAAACTGGTAATGGATGTCATCCGGCCCAACAGACGTGTTTCCACACTAGCTGAGGGCAAGGTGTAATTCGTGCATTGTAAACGACTGACTGTAGATTTCTCTATTGCTGGAGCTAAAATTTGCTTTGAAGGCAAGGACGTCTAGAGCGCTTACTATAGTGGTGTCGTAGTTGCTGTTGCCAGATACGCTGGCGTAGTGTTTTACTTAGAAAAAAATGGGCCCCTTTGAACAGTAGTGGTTGAAATCCCGGTACTCTAAAAATGGTGGTAGGTGGGCCCCCTCCAATTTCGTTCCTCCTCCTACCCGTAGCGCAAATTATAGGCATGCTACTAATTTTCTTCCTCCCCACTTCTTCATTCATCCAACAAGTCCGTTCGTCATCGTTCCAAGCACTCTACCGAGGATACCCACATACAGAAGCGCAGGCAAGGTGTGAGGGATGGTCCCACAACCCCTACACTTAGCAAAAATAATTAATTAGCTATCAAGAAATTTGGAGATTTGCACACCACGCCAAACGAGAAATTTCCACCGAGATTCGCGCCCGAATTTTTTTCGGCTCGCCCCTCCCCTTCCCATTTAAGAACACGCCAGCTGCGTCCACGGACACCCACGGACGAAAAGCAAGTTTCGAATGTCGCCAATTAGCTTGATGTGGTGAAACCCATTTGACACCTTCGCAACGCAGCAGTGCTTGTCGAGACATCCTGATGGCACTTCTCCCCAACACAACTTCAGACAAAGTTTGGATTTCAACCGGGTTGAGGGAGGCAGTCGCAGTGCACCTGAACCACAGCACACGCGCACACACGCAACTGACAGACAGGACGTATAAATGCCATCATCCTCTCTGTCAACCTCTCAAAGTTGGTAATAGTTGAGTGGTGCAGCCATGGCTGCACCCCCCAATTAGAGTCAAGTGGGAATATCCTGCAAGATTTTCCTAAGGGGAACCAGACCAAATAAATGTGGTGAACAGACCGCATTCGGCTCGCTTCGCAAGCCGAAATTTTCTGCTTTGCGTGGTGGACAGCCCCAAATTTCTTGTTGGATCTTGTTAAGTTTTGCTGCTACAGGTGCCGGGCCCCAGCGCCCCTTAGCTACGCCTCTGATCTGATTTCATTGTAAGTTTGGTCCACTACGGTGGTGGTGGCGGAATCCCCAGAAGCACAGTTCGAAGTCCCTCGTACACGAGCCTATTCGGCGCCACAGAAGAGCGTAGCTACACGCTCTAGGTGGCTAAGTACGTCGTAAAAGAGTTCCTGTTCCCCTCCTTGGAGGTATCTATCAGCTACGTCGCTGCCGTCCAGGAACGCCTCATCCAGGCAGGGGAACCTGGTGACGAGACATGAGCTGCAATATTCACCGTGACACAATATGCAGCAGGTGGTGGATAGTACAGCCGTGAATAATTCACTGTTATTTAATGCAGAGAAGGGGAATTAATCGCACCAGAAAATGCCGCACGTGTACGTATGTCATCCATCACACAATTCGGTGCGTCATGCTAGTATACAATATACGTATTTCAATATGCATCGCAGCTGCAATGCCGATGAATAGGGAAATGAATACATATCATACACTCTCTCATTCCATTTTATTTTTGTGCAATCTATATATAATAGGTGAAAGTAGTGCTTACGCGGTAGCGGGGCACAATGCGATTTCGCAATTACTAATTGATTAGTATTCAGGAGTGGATACAGGTGGACTGTTGGGAGAGGGGTGGTGTAGCAATTATAAAGATGTTCTCCGAAGTCGAAAAATATACTCTTCGGAATTGATTGCATCGAGGCTGCTTTAGACAACACTTATCTCGTAAATGTCGTGAGATTTATAGAAAATTACATTTTAGTGCACAATCTCGGAACACAATCGGCCTCTTTGCCGGGTCGGGTGGGGTATGACCCCAGTGCCCTCCCCCACCGCCGCTTGGACTGCGCCAGTGTTAGTATTGCGACTTGGTGTCGCTGTTGTCAATTAATAGCTCTCCTATTTTACGTTCAACTATGGGGTAGAAAGACAAGTGGCCGTGAAGTGAGTATAGCACACACTATTTCTACTTCCCAGGGTTTGATGTTACTTCGCCATCTATGGTTATTGTTGTTGGAGGGTTATAATTCGTCTGTTCCACTGATGCTCATTTTGCAATGGAAGCTTCACTGGTAGTTTCCCATGTCTCAATATGATTCCCTGGTGTCGTGTTCAAAAAAATTGTTGCTTTGGGCATAACGGAATGTGAAAGAAGCGGCAAAACAGGGTGTCCAATTTTGCCCGTATTTCACACCCCACAGCCGGATACCACAATTTTCAATATTTTTCAATTTTCAATTTTCAATATAACTCACACGTACATCACATGTCAGCATATGTCAGCGTTTCTTCTCTGGGAGTCGAATTGGTTATTGTGATGCAAGTGTTTTAATTCTACCTTTCAAATTATTATCGATTTTCGTAGCAAGTGTACCAGGACATAGCTAAACACGCGCACTGGAGGGGGGCGAAATCCGCCCACCCCTCCGGTTTTTCGTAAATAACTGCAGATTTTACCGGTAGATATACGCGTTTTTCTGTGTACCTGCTTAGAAATGACCGGCCCGTCGTCTAAAGTAAGAAAAATGGAAATCGGCCGAAAATGTTTCAAGTTAGGGGCCGTTAAAGTTTGTACAGAATTCCTAGCGCCAGACCACAAAAATCGGCGCTGATGCGCTTCCCGTATATTCGCAAAAGGGAAGTGTTCTTGGCAACACTAGCGACTTGTGTGATGTATATTGATATGCTATATAGTTTCAAGGTCATGTTAGGTCACCGAGGTCAAGTCAGGTCAAGTTCATGACAGGTTAATGGAACCAAACTTGATCAACTGGAATGTTGTCATAAATGCACTACTGTTTGTCATTTGTACTGTTTGTCATCGCTTTTCCATACTTTATTCATGTACTTCACTCCTTTCTTCACGAAGCCAATTGCGCCGAGCTGCCCCACGGAGCAGTCAGGCGGGCGGCCCGGTTCCGGTAACTGGAACAGGTAACTGACCTGATAAAGTGCTGCTATATAGGTGACCTGAGGTCAAATGTTGGGTCCATCATCTGCATTGCAACATTAGTAATGTCCAACACCTCAATGATGCCAATTTTTGAGTATTTAAACACAATCACAGCGATCCATAACATTGACAAGCCAAGCCACGCAAAACAAGAAAATTTTGCAAATGTGACCTCATTTGACCTTGAAGATATTGACCTAAGGTCATGAAATTTGAACACAATTGAGTTATCTACCGTACCCATCCACCCTCCGAATTTAGTTCCTCCAGCTTCAATAGGAGCCGAGATCTTAGGGGGGTGGCGGAATCCGGCCCCCCCCTCCAGTGCGCGCAATTTTCAGGGCCCTCCAGGGCGCGTGTTAAGGTCCGGTCCTATCGGAGACTAGGATGATGTTGAACCCAGTGTGAGCGCTCCTCAGCCCAACACGAGCCCTCCTCAGCCCAACACCAGCCCTCCTCAGCCCAACACCAGCGCTCCTCAGCCCAACACCAGCGCTCCTCAGCCCAACACCAGCCCTCCTCAGCCCAACACCAGCCCTCCTCAGCCCAACACCAGCGCTCCTCAGCCCAACACGAGCCTCTCAGCCCAGCGCTCAGCCCAACACCAGTCAGCCCAACACAGCCTCAGCCCAACACCAGCCTCCTCAGCCCAACACGAGCCCTCCTACCCAACACCAGCGCTCCTCAGCCCAACACCAGCGCTCCTCAGCCCAACACCAGCGCTCCTCAGCCCAACACGAGCCCTCCTCAGCCCAACACCAGCGCTCCTCAGCCCAACACGAGCCCTCCTCAGCCCAACACGAGCCCTCCTCAGCCCAACACCAGCGCTCCTCAGCCCAACACCAGCCCTCCTCAGCCCAACACCAGCCCTCCTCAGCCCAACACCAGCCCTCCTCAGCCCAACACGAGCCCTCCTCAGCCCAACACCAGCCCTCCTCAGCCCAACACCAGCCCTCCTCAGCCCAACACCAGCCCTCCTCAGCCCAACACGAGCCCTCCTCAGCCCAACACCAGCTCCTCACCCTCAGCCCAACACGAGCCCTCCTCAGCCCAACACACCTCAGCCCAACACCAGCGCTCTCACCACAGCGCTCCTCAGCCCAACACCAGCCCTCCTCAGCCCAACACGAGTTCAGCCCAACACGAGCCCTCCTCAGCCCAACACGAGCCCTCCTCAGCCCAACACGAGCCCTCCTCAGCCCAACACCTCCAGCCCAACTCCAGCCCAACACCAGCGCTCCTCAGCCCAACACGAGCCCTCCTCAGCCCAACACCAGCCCTCCTCAGCCCAACACGAGCCCTCCTCAGCCCAACACGAGCCCTCCTCAGCCCAACACGAGCCCTCCTCAGCCCAACACGAGCCCTCCTCAGCCAACTCCGTCTCCCGTCCAGCCGCCGACCTTGTCTTGCATGGCGCCGACCTTGCCTGGGTGAGAGGAAAGCCAGACACGGGTGTTGATTGGCGCCTGGGTGAGAGGAAAGCCAGACACGGGTGTTGATTGGCGCCTGGGTGAGAGGAAAGCCAGACACGGGTGTTGATTGGCGCCTGGGTGAGAGGAAAGCCAGACACGGGTGTTGATTGGCGCCTGGGTGAGAGGAAAGCCAGACACGGGTGTTGATTTCTTTTTGTTGTTGGGGGGGGGGGGATTACACAAAGTCAATGGACAGACCCAATTGTGGGCACACGCCATAGGGTCTCATGTTAAAAGTTGAAATTATTGTGCAGGCGCAGCCAACATTGAGGAGGCATTTCCCTCATCAATAGTAAATATAACAGCACCCCTGGAGCTAGGCGTTGATGCCACCAACTCCAAAGGACACAGGGTGCTTCCACACCATAGCGATGCTGCTAATAAATAATCAATGGTTTGCCGAATGGTACAAATCACCATTGAAAATCAAACAGTGGCTTTGTCGGCTAGGATCCAACAATGTCTCTGGAGAGTACGAGCCCCGTAATCATGCGACAGAGTGCAATAGACTGAACAATATATTTCGGCGATAGTAGGTCGGAATCGAAACGGAATACCACAAGGCAATACAGATCAACAGACAAAATGTCATCGAACAAATGAACCAATGTTGCACTGGTGCCGGCAATTAGCCGGGGTGGTGAGGGTCAGGTCAGGTCAGCTGCGGTCAGGTCAGTTGCGGTCAGGCGGGCGTGGTGGTGCAGGAAGCATGGTCAGGTCAGCTGCGGTCAGGTCAGTTGGGGGTCAGGTGGCGGTGAGCACGTCCGTACAGCGGTCGTCAGCAGGTCAGCGGGTGTGCCGGTCAGTGAGGACACGGCAGCGGCGGCGGCCCAGTCGTCAGCTTGTCGGCCGGCAGCTGGGTGAGCAGGCCACGTCCAGCACCGCCGGGACAGGCGGCGACCGCTTCATTTGTAGAGGACTCCAGCCTTCACCACATCGCAGCGCCAGCAACGCCAGCTCCAGGCACGACAATTCCCCCAGCAATTGCGCCAGGGTTTGAGCACGGTCTGAATTTCCTTGGTGTCTCCTACGCCCAGCGAAGTGATTTTCCGTGCCTCACCGCTGGCTATCAGAGCCACGAGCAGGACACATGCCAAGGTGACGGTTGCCAGCACACGCATCTTGAGTCGCCTCCTGGAGTGGGATGGGCGGTGTCGGTGGGAGCGGTGCCCTAAATACCTGCCGCTGCCCGTCGGGTCATGCTAACGACCGGCTGTCGCGTCACAGATTGTTGATGGACGACACACCTGTGTACCGCACCGTTGAATAGGCAATGGGCAGCGATGGCGGCGGCCACGTGGACGGCCCATCACTAGGATTTGGTGAACATCTGAGTAGGGCCACCACACTTTTCCGAATCTCCTCTGAATTCGGTCACGTTGTTTCAAAGGCCGCCGATATCCATGATATATATAACACAAAGATGGCGAAGTATGTGGGGAAGTAAGGCACTCTGCGCTGGCGTAGGTAATGCGAGACATGCAATCAATGTCCAACTGTCCGGTAGTGACCAGCAAGATAATAATACATTTCGCTGCTGACAAAACCCAAGAAAATGAAACATATTACGGAAAATAAAGGAGCATTCACAAATCTCTAATGATGATATTAGTTTAAGAAGTTTGAGTAAAATGCAAGTGCTCATCTCCATGCATACAATTGCTTCTTTCTGTTATCCGGTACGTTCAGACGTAGTATAATCGGGAGGGTGTTTATGTAATGGTGGGGCCAACATGGTAACACCTTTTCAACATCGCCATATTTTCAAAATTTAATACCAGTGAATACAAGTGGGAAAAAAATAAGTGCAAGATATGTGGACCAGGGAGGAGATAATAAATAACGTGCCTGACCAGATGTGCAGAATACACAGTATCCGGTAACATATTTCGTTCTTTCTCTTTGCTTAACCGGTGTCACCCTGGTCCCACACGAAGCAACTGGCATCGCTGTAATGGTCGTCGTCACAGCTATCGCTGGGCTGTCTGTTTCGCCATAGCTGCAGCTACCGTAGCTGCTGGAGCAGCTGTAGTCAGGACACTGGGACGGCTGTGGCCACTTGGGCGGTCGTCACCTCCAGGACGGCTGTGGCCACAGGGGTTGCCGTCTACTCCGGGGTGCCGGTGGGTGACCTTTCCAGTCATTGGCAGAATGCATAGATCTTAAGAATATCTTATCTCTGAGACTGACCCTCAGTATTCCTCGCATCCATCGACAATTCGTAAGGACTCTCTTAGCTCTCAGAGGACCCAGATTCCTCAGATAACCATGCCACAGCTCAGGAACATCCCATTCCAGTCCTCTCTGTCTCTAAGGAGATCCATTCGTCTGCCAGGAGCCCTCTCGAACTTGCATTGGCCATTGGAAGTGAAACGCTTTCTTGTGTCGCTTTTTACTGATTTTTTACCGACACGCTCCACTTAGGCCTTTGCGCATTCGAAACCCTAGCGCCCCAGCGTTGTCTGACAGAACCAGAGATATCATGGCCCGCCGCCGGGAGACGCTGAGTTACTCAGGTCACTGCTCTGCTGTTCACAGCGAGCTCAAAAGACAGGTACACTCTGCCATTCGACGCGACACCCTTGACGATGTGCAGAGACGTATCCAGGAGAGCGGACGAGGGGCTTATGGCGGTGCATTCGGTCCACCGTGGGTGATGCCAAGTGTCATCGTAAGGCTCCTGACGCTACGCCTGACCAGCTAAGCGATTATTTTGTTGGCGTTGGACCACGCACTGCTGTCGAGATTGCTGGTCAGGATGCCTCCCCGAGTCTGGTCTGTCGTTTGCAGCGAGTGGGTGGTTGTGCATTCTGCCTTGTGTCACGGTCCCTCTCCGAGCTGCGCGCCGTCGTATTCGGCATGAACAGCTCATCCGCCTGCGGGGAGGACGGCATCAGCGTGGGTATTATGCGGCTGAGTTTTGACGTCATTCGCGGCGTGCTTCTGCATTTGGCCAACTCCAGCCTCACCACTGCCGACGTCCCCATCTCATGGAAGCACTCCACAGCTTATCCAATCTATAAATCAGGCGACCCTACCAGCCCATCCAACTACCGGCCCATCTCTATTGTGCAGATCATTACCAAAATTGTGGAGCGTGCAGTCCACCAGCAGCTCTACGCCTACCTATCCAACAACCACCTCCTCTCTCCCACCAAGCATGGTTTCCGCCCCCCCCGTCACTCAACGGATACGGCGCTGATATCCATATCCGACCAGATCCTATCGGCCAATGATCGTTGTGAGATGTCCCTCCTTTTCCTCCTGGACATGAGCAAATGCTTTGATATGATGATAGACCATTCAAAACTCTTGACCAAATTAAGCCAGCACGGTATTGACACTTCATGGTTTTTGGCCTATCTGAAAGACCATACCCAGAGTGTCAGCCTTACGGACAGTCTGGGTCGCAGCTTAAAATCCGTGCCATCCGTGCCCCTGTTGTTCCTTAGTTAGTCAATTATTTGGGCTTTAGGGCACACCCACTGCATTGGTCAGGTAGCATGCGTCGTTCATGTCCACGCACCATGAGCTAGCCTAGATGAGATGACTGTCCAGTCTGCACACGTGACCTGAAGGGACATTGTTATGCTTGGCAAGCTATTGTGTTGCGAATGTAAATTGCAACCCACATTTCACATCAAATGTTAAGTTAGACCTTCTTTGTGTGGTCAGCTAAGATGTTATGTAATGCGCACGGTCTATCCGTGATTGATTACTGGAACAAATCAGGCTTTAGGTATTTTGCTTTTTTAATGGATTCGATAACGGATGTAGTATCTGATGCGGATGTGGATGCCGATTGGATTGGTTCATACGAATAAGGGTGGGACCAGATTTGAAATTATCAATCGTGTTACGCTCTACCTATCACATATGGTGCGGGGTAGAGCGAATGGAGTTTACACTCACGGTTCTGCTCTTGTTCCAGACGGACGTGTTCGCGCGGCTCCGAGGCCTGGGGACGACTGGTCGAGGACACCGAGGTGAAACAGAAGATTGGACCACAAGTGATTAAGGTAAGTTTTTTTGTTTATTTTGTAGATAGCTTGTGGCTTTTAATCTGAGTGTAGGTATTATAAGTTAAGTTAGGGAGTAGTATTTTTGTTCTTATAGCTCACTTCGTCTTATGGTGAATATTGTATACATTAGATAACCTTGAAATTGTGGCGTTCACGGTGTAGTTTCGTTCGTAAGATAAGTATGTTTTTTATTTTGTAGATAGCTTGTTGACTTCTTTCCTGTGTGTAGATATTATTAGTTAAATTAGGGAATACAACTTCTTTCTTAACATAATTTATTTAGTTTTTGGTGTATAGCTTCGTCCGTAAGTTAAGTCTTTGTTTTTTTGTAGAAAGCTTGTTGCCTTCTTTCCTGTGTGTAGATATTATAAGTTACATTAGATAATATTAATTATTTCTTAACATTATTTATTTAATCTTGTGGTGCAGAATCTGTTTGGTCTGTAAGTTTAGGATAGAGTTTAAGACTAAACTAGTGAGCTTTGACTACAATAGGTATATCTTCATATACTGGTGTAATTGTAGAGGATTCTAGGCTTTTTTGGATTATATTAGTATTTAGTTTCGTTTAGTTGGAGTTTGTAGCTGGTGGGAGTTGGGATAACTAAGATTATATTTGATTAGTTTAGTTTGTGAAAGCAGAGATATATTTTGTCGTTTATTCAGTGTGAGTGTTACTATATTTTTTAGTCTTGTGGTGTAGTCTTTTTGGTGTTTAAGTTTAAGATAGAGTTTAAGACTATACTAGTGAGCTTTAATTGCACTAGGTACACCTTCATATACTGGTGTAATTATAGAGTTATCTAGGCTTTTTGGATTATATTAGTATTTAGTTTGTTTAAGTTTGTTTGAGTTTGTAGCGGCTGGAAGTCGGGATAACTAAGACTATCTTTGCTTAGTTTAGTTTGTGTAAGCAGGGATATATTTCGTTGTTTATTCAGTGGGAGTGTTACTAGATCAGGAGTTAAAGTACAATAAACTAGATAGCCCTTCACTGCTTGGTTGCATAAGTTGCTAGCTAGCTTTGGAACTTGGTTAGTGAAGGTTTACCTTAATTAGACTTAGTTAGTAATAACAGTAGCAAAAAAAAGGGAAAAAAATGCAAGGCAACTGTGGGAAGTGTAAGTGTATGGGAGTCATTGGGGACTTGAGTAGGAAAGTATATATGCTAGCAAGGGAGGTGGAGCGCCTGAAGTGTTTGGTGGCAGGGCACATCATAGGAAATGTAAGCCAGGCAAGCCAGGTGCAGGAGTCTAGGAGTGATAAGGGTGAAAATAGTTTGGTCCATGATAGTAGAGAGTGGAAAGTAGCTAGACGCCAGAGTACCAGACTAGCTTTAAGGAAAATTGACAAAGGCATTGAAATTAATAATAGGTTTGAGGTACTGCAAGAGACAGATAGTAATGCTGATAGGGAGGAAGGTAGGAATGACCAGGTAGCTGAAGATAGAGAGGAGGAGGTTTTAGTTATAGGGGACTCGAGAGTGAAATATATGGATCGCACTTTTGCAGTAGGAACCCCAACAAACGGACCCGTGTTTGCTTCCCAGGGGTGCAGGTAAAGGATGTTGGGGATAGGATAGAAGGAGTAATGAAAGGTAGTGGAGAGAGTACAATAGTAATTGTGCAGGTTGGTGTAAATGATGTAGGAAGAGCAAAAACAGAGGAAACAATAAAAGAGTATAGGGCTTTGATAGGTAGGTTAGCAGGAAGTAGGAAAAGAGGAATGGTAACATCCATCCTGCATATGGTAAATGCAAGTATAGAGTGGTATTCGGGGGCCATTGGGCTGAATACCAGGGTGGCCAAGATTTGCAAGGAACTTGGGTGGGGTTCTTGGATTTGTGGGGGGATTTCTGGGGAAGGACGGAAATGTTTGCATAAGATGGGTTACATTTGAGCCAGAGAGGAGTTGAATTGCTCAGCAATAGGTATGAGGAGGCTCTCAACAGGAAACAGGGAAACTAAGGCTGGTTATGGGGGGATGTAGCTGATAAAGAGGGAAGTCTTGCAAGCAAGGGAAGGAATAGTTTATCATGTTTTTATGTCAATGCTAGAAGTGCTAGGAACAAAATTCGGGAACTGCATGCATATATGTTGTCTGAAAAGCTAGATTTGGTATGCATAACAGAGGCATGGGTTAATTGAAGCATTTTTGAAGACAACTTGCAAGAATTTGAATTGACAGGCTACAACATGCATGCTTATCAAAGGAAGGCAAGGATAGGAGAAGGTATACTCTTGTATGTCAGACAAGTAATGAAATGTCATTCCATAGACGATAGTGTACATAATGATGGAGTAGAATCGTTGTGGTTAGATATCATTCTGAAGAATGGAACAACATTTAGGATTGGGGCATTCTATAGACCTCCAGACCAGAATGAAAACATGGACAGGTTGATGCAGGAAGAGATAAGTAAGAGAGTGCAGGAGAGAACTGTTTTGTTGGGGGATTTCAACATAACAGGATTGGGAAGCAAATATATAGGTCTAAACAAATCCGGAAGAAGCTTCATGGATTGTTTCGAGGAAAATTTCTTCTTTCAAATGATACATGAACCTACAAGGGAAAATGAAATATTAGATCTTGTGCTTACTAATGATACAAATTTTGTACAAAATGTGAACATAGGAGAGACCTTGGGTAATAGTGATCACAACATTATACGCTTCTCATTGTATGTTGGAAGTGTAGGAACCAATAAGACATTGATTCCAAATTTTGCTAAAGGGAATTACAATGAGTTCAGGATCTTCCTGAATTAAATTCATTGGGAAGATTTATTGAATGGCTTAGATGCCTATGAAATGTGGAGAATGATAAAATATAAACTATTTCAAGGTCAGGATAGGTTCATTCCCAATAGGCAAATTAGATTAACAAGGGTTAAGCACCCTTCATGGCTGACCAGGGAAGTAAAGCATTTACTGGAGTCAAAGAAACAGGCATTCAAGAAACTAAAATATGTTAGCTCTGAGGTAAACCTGAAATCATATAAAATAGCTAGAAATAAAGTTAGGAGGTGTGTTGTGGCATCTAAAAGACTGGCTGAAATCAAATTAGCTCTGGAATGTTCAGCAGGTAATGCTAAGAGATTCTTTAGTTTCCACAAATTTAAGGCTAAAAAGTGTAGTGTAGGACCACTGGAGGTAGATGGGGAATTAGTGGTTGATGATTGTGATATTTTGGAATCCCTAAGCAAGCAATTCTCATCAGTCGTTACTAAAGAGAATCCTGGTAGACTAGAAACAACTGAATCTCATGCCATGACAGGTGATAGGTTGGAGTATCTTACAATAACTACAGAAGCTGTAGAAAAGCAGTTGAAGAATATAAAAACTAATAAAGCTTCTGGACCAGATGATATGTATGCTAGGGTCTTAGTAGAGTGTGCTAAAGCTTTAGCAGTTCCCCTAGGTATAATCTTCAGGCGGTCTATGGAATATTCTGAAGTGCCTGAAGATTGGAGAAATGCAAATGTAGTACCTATTCTCAAAAAGGGAAGTATGAAGTGTGTAGGGAACTACAGGCCAGTCAGTTTGACCTCAATAGTTTGCAAGATACTAGAAAATCTGGTTAAACAGAATGTTCAGATTCTTGATAGGCACACTCTTTTATCTTGCCTATCATCTTGATAGGCACACTCTTTTAAGGGATGCTCAACATGGATTTCGATCTCGAAGGTCTTGTTTAACTAACCTTTTGGAGTTCATGGAGTATGTTACTAAAGAAGTAGACAATCAAAGCAGGATGGATGTTGTGTACTTGGTGCATCGAGTGTTGTGTACTAAAGGTGCATCGAGGTCATTAAGACTGTCATTTGATATGAAGCATGATATAAATAATCCGGCATACGCGTCCATATTCTCTACGTTTTCCGACTTACAGATATGATGTTCCGTATGCGATGGTAGGTCTCAATAAGAAAAGGCCAAAGCATCTCTTCCTCAGAATAATGCATTTCTTGTGAACACGATAATAACTACAATATTACCATGTATCCTCCCTATGAAAGATCCATTTTCCCGAGTTGTACCAACTCACCCTAATATTGAAGAGTTCGGGTTCATTCCGGCTGGATTGGGGGAGGGGAGTCTGTTTCCCCCGGGATTAGCATAACTTGAAATGTATATATAATATATATATATCTATATATATATATAAATATTCAGCTATCTCTCCATATTATTAGTTAAATTAACATCAGCTTGTCAAGACGTTTCTCATTATTTCAAAGCTTCGTCAGTTTGAGAGCACGTCACGCCGCAATTGCGTCAAACAAATATTTGGATTGTGAAAGATCACCGGACAAAACTTGCACACCACCTCTTTCCTCTGGACACATACATTTTACGCTCGATGGTACATACACGCTGTACATCACCATTCCACAGCACAGTTTCCATTTCACAGCAATCAGGTAATCGTTTTTTTAATATAATTTTATCCACCCTGGTTAACGTCCGTGCGTAAGAGCCCTATCCATCTCTGTTCCGTAATACGTCTATACTGCGTTGAATTTCGGCAGGACAATTTGACGCAATTGCGGTGTGACGTGCTCTGAAACTGACGAAGCTTTGAAATAAAGAGAAACGTCTTGACAAGCTGATGTTAATATATATATATATATATATATATATATATATATATATATATATATATATATATATATATATATATATATATATGTGCTTCCGGCATGGAATTGACATCACCTTATCAATTTTTTTTGTTAGTTTCGCGTCTGCTTATGACTGCGCTTTTGACTGCTCATAAATCGTCACTAATTAAGTTCCCAATAATGTCACACGGCCATGTGGGCCTGGGTCCAATTGCCAGTCGGCACCAAAAGAATGTCAGATGCAACACTGGCCATCAGCATATGCCACACCAGACTCCGGGAAGCTGCACCAGGAATTTCGGCAGGATGGTAACAATGCTAGGCATTTTTTTGACATCTCGGCCAGATGTTGCCGCACGCTGGAAATTTACGCAGATGTCTACTGTTTGGTAATTATGGACACTGATGCTAGGAGTGTCGGAATACCCTGCTTACTATACGTGACTAAAATACAAGCAAATAACTATTCACAGGAGGGGCGAAAACCTCAATTGGTAGATAATAGATTTCGTTACAAGCAGTGGCGTCGCCACGAAGTTCTTCTAGGATGGGCAAGATTCAAAGGGGGCCTCCTGCTCCTGCTCCTGCTCCATTGTCCTATTGTTTTTTCATAACTTTATTTGTATGGGTTGGGAATGGGAAACATGATTTCATATTGGTATCTTGTTTATTCTTGGCATTGGCGCATCATTTACGCAAAACGCAATTGCAGTATTTTTCTTCTGCTGAGAACTGAGCCATGCCAGGGATAAATAAGCAATATGTGAATAAATACCTAAGTGCCAAAACAAACAAATGTCCTAATGCTTTCTTGACCAGAAGAATCTTCCCGTTGGCCTCTAGATTGCAGCGAGCTGACGGGGCTGGTGCTAAGCATGTCTTAAAGATATCTCACATTGATCAACACAATTGTATGTCCTCCAAGTCTAATTGAATATAGCTAAGTTCATCACTACTGTTAGTCATTCCCACCAGCTTGATGTCATAAGCAAGCTTAAACGATCATTTCTCAGTCCCAGGACGACACTTTCGCGAAGATGATAACGAGAAGTGGATTGAATTGGTTTTCTGATCGCAATCTCAGGGGTTCATTAATTTTTATAACATTTGGTGCTGGCTGCAAGGCACCTGGCACACAAGATAAAACGATAAATCCTCAGCAAATAAATTCACGGCAAGAACAATCATTGAACAACATTGCATGAATGACAATGCAACAATACAACAATGACAATACATAAATAATGCAAATCCTTCAGATACCACGCCCTCAAGCCCATGGTTTTCGCTGTGGTGTGCCGTTTTGTAAATGACGTCGTTGAGAAGGTATTGAAGCTGGGAAGCTCTAATCATGCAGGCTGTAATCACTGAAAACAAGTTTGCAGGAAGAAAATGCATTTAAAAAGATCATTCCTCCCATTTTATATGGGACATGGATGCTGTTTTGCATGCTTGTGAGGGGGAAGTTGCCCCTTCAATGTTGGCTTGCCCTCATGGGCAATGAACCCCATGCCCCATGTTTCTGAAAATTATTGGGGGGGATCAGTGGCGTACCTAGAATTTGCATCAGGGTGCGGGGGGGGCAAACGACTTGTAGGGGGCCCACCTACCCTCATTTAATAGTCCTCGGATTTCGACATCTATTTTTTGAAAAGGGACCTTTTTTAAGTAAAATAATTAGTGACCAGCTGAATTGTTCTGTTGAGGGGCCTAATCTACCACCATCGTTTCTTAGTCGTCAGATTTCATCCCTAGCTTCCCATCCTGTTCGAAGCTTTTCTTTTGGTATCCCTTGATAAGTCACCTCATACTGCTGAAATTACACCTATGCAAATCACCTTAAAATGTCAAATTTCCCAATGTCAGGCATTCCATTTCATGGCGACCGGTCGCCACGACGCCAACGTTCCTGCACGTGCACACCCACCTTGCGCATTCGCCACACTTCGTGCGATGCTACGGTTTCTGCTAGGCCTCCTACGTTTTGCTAATTACTGCTACATTATTGACTTGCTCCATATTTGACGTGATGGAATGCTTCGTATGGGCGTTCACTGCGAAAATTCGATTAATTAAATACTTATCGTTAGTTCTCTGCTTTCCACATTATCTGGCGGTTAAGAAATTCGGATACCAGCTGAGCCTTGGTGCACCTTATATATTTGGTTAAATATGCTCCCAGATTGACTACCGAAACGAGGCCCTGCAACAGTGTTCTTTTTTGGACCCGTTGCGTCTTTCTTCGTCTACGGATGTGTCTTAGGACTGCAATTCATTTATGTTAGGTGCCCAACACATTTTCGAAATCCCTGCTCGTTTTAGGGTCTGTTGCTTTTTGTGCACGGAGAATTTGTTTAGATACCGAGGCGTTTTGAATACCCCTATGTGTTTATTTAGTGCCCGGCCTTTTTGTTCTTTTTGTTGGGACCATGTTGCTTTTTGCGGTCCCAAACTCTTTTTCAGGACCTTGTGATGTTTCATGGCCCCTGTGTGCTTTGAGAGCTACCGGTGTATTTTTTTAGAGCTCCCGATGTGTAAATTTATGGCTGCTGCGCATGTTTTAAGGCCCTGTCGCTTCTTGCGAGACTGTGCTCTTAGGGTCCTGCTGTGCTTATTTGGCACTTCTGAAGCACGTTTGTGGGGCCCAGTACGATTTTGGGGCTTCGGTGCGATTTTTACGGGTCCGGGCGCGAAAAGTCGCGCCCGGACCCGTAAAAATCGCAAAAGTCGATTTTTCGACCTCCGGTACTTTTTTTGGGTCCGTACGCGATTTGTGAAGGCGTCTTGCGCTATGTTCGGTGCTCTAGTGCCATTTTCCTGACTCGGACATTTGTTTTCTTTTTCGGAATCCATCCTTGTATTGGATGGCACATCCTTTATTTTCGGAATCCTTGATTTTCTTTCTGGTACCGGTACGATCTTTGGGGTCACACTGTGCTTATGTGGGGACCTAGACGCCAATTTTTGGGAGCCCTGACGTTAATTTTTGATGCCCAAACCAATTTTGTTGGGACCACCGACGGGAATTGTGGGTTTCGAGCGCGATATTTGGGGGACCGGTTCGAGTTTGCATTGTACTTAGCCATGTCCCCAACGCGATTTTGGCTGTTCCTGTTCCAAATTTTCGGGCAACGGAGCGAGTTTTCTGGGGCCCGCTAGATTTACTTGGAACCTGAGGCGGTGGCGTCGCCATCCTAAAGGAAAACTTCAATATGAAGACGCTGACCATCTGAAGTACCGCTTCGTCCTGCGAGACGTTGTGGGTGAAAATGTAAACATTTCTTGTTTGATCTCGTGTATTTTGGTTGCCAACCCTTGATATGTACCTTCTGTGTTGGAGTCATATGCAGAATGCGAACGATAGTGTCGACCTGTTCGCAGCGATTCTAAAAAGGTTCAGATTCGGTTTCGGTGTTCGGACCACAGATGTCTGACGCTGCCCGAGCCGTGCTGCCACCAGGAGCAGCGGGGCAACACTCAATTTGCACAGTTGGTAACAGATGGCAGCACGGCCGCCACCGTCGCTTCGCGTCAGCGGAGTGGTAGTTCCGCCCTGGACTGGACTGTTGGTTGGTTGGTTATTGGTTTTACGACACGTCGACCGTTGAGTCCATGTAGCGTCGCCAATCTCTCACGCCGATTGGTCGCGGGCGAAGAGTAGCGACAGGTGAGACTCGAACCCACAACCTTTCGATTGTGAGACGAGCATCTTACCCCTAGACCACTCGTCCCCCCGCCCTGGACTGGAATGATGTATGAAGTCGCCTTGGTTCCACCGCTGGACTACGTTCCCTACCATGCGTGACAGCGCGGCCAGAGAAAAGACTGTCCGGACCTCGGTCAGGCTCACAAATATGTATATATATATATATATATATATATATATATATATATATATATATATATATATATATTTATATTTATATAGTTATATATTTATATAGTTATATATATATATATAGATATATACATATATATAAATTGTAATTTGCACCACAGCTAACCAGAAAATCTTGAAGAGCCTCGCGTACTGAAATCGTTGTCCATCAAATCGGTTATTTGCCCGGCTAATGGTGTGCGGCTCACGAGACCAGTCAATGCCCGGTCAAGCCAACGTACCAGCCATTGACCTGTCTCAAGTGCATCGTATGTCAAATGTAAATAGCGCGTATTACGTGGCTCATTATTGCTGTATTTTTACTTATTACTACTGCGCCTAATGTTGAGGTCACGTATGACTTCAACATTGGGTGTTACATGAATTCGTTGGATGGTGTGGCTTCGTAACGATACCAATCTTCACTTCACGTGGCCATGCCGGCAAGCGTATGACGTCATACATGTGACGTCAAGCACGTGACGTCAAACATTTGACGTCACACGTGATTCCCACAGACAACGTTGTGTATTCATGAAACCTAAAACTTTCAGGGCTATGGATTCCCGTCTGGACACATCCGTCAATTGGACTCTGATGTGCATTGGCAGGAAGGTGCCACTTCGACAAATCCCCATTTTTTACTTTGATCTGACCTGTGGCGTCTTCCGTGAGTCCCAGGGTCAAGTATTTCATACACCAAAAACGCATATGGTATGCTTATCTTGATCGCTCGTTAAATCAACTTGGTCCGGCCATTGATAGAATGACACACATCTGAAATACGAGAGGCGTGATGCCTCACTCTCTGCAAATGGTGTTCGGCCAAGACAAAGACAATGACACCCAACCAATGTATGGTCAAATGGAACTTTTCCCATATGCTTGCTAAATAGTGTAGATGTTTAGCTGTGTGTTGGTGTGGTGTCACTCAATACCTCCTCTGAGCATAATCTGGTTCGAGATCGGCAGCATCAAGATCCCGTGATATTTTCCCCGGTATTTGATTGTTTATTGGGTGGTTCTCGAAACACTTTATGCACAATCATGGCTAATGGCGCCACCCACACTGTTTCGTCGGTGGGCCGCGGGATTTGGAAATGTACAGAGTGGTGCGAGTGTTGAACCCGGGACCTTTGGTACCCAGATCCCAACTCCTTAACCGCTCGGCCATCCCCGCCCCTTCCTGGTATTTGACCTTGACCTGATCAAGGACCTCGAGCTTTATGCTCGTCACTTTATACGCTTTATACTCGTTGGAGTAAGTTTTCAGTTTTCATGATAGGATATCGACCCAGGAAATCACAATCGTTCACGACCACGATGTGGAAACTGCCGCGACAATTAGACGATCAACTGCACCCAAGGCGTTCAACTGTTGGACTTGACCTGATGGTCAACCGAGAGAGATAGACAGCATGTGTTATTTTACTCTGAATGTTGAAGGCTGTGCTGTTTTATGATTCAGCATGTCTATTTAGCCTACACCGAAAGTGAGAGAGGGTTTAATATGTCGTATTGTGCCCTACACTGCTCGGGGTAGGAGCTTCAAGAGTTACCAGGTCAAGGTGACAAATGCGCCGTTGCACGGCTGCATGACATCTTTTTATGGCTTGCTACATACTATAGCAATCCAGCAACCAGCAATCCAGCAACCGCATCAGTCACGACCATCTGACAGATAGGTGGCGTTTGGCGGTCAGCTGAATAATGAGTAATGGCTGCCAACGATTAATGGTTACGGCTTTAAAAGATCGACGACGCTGTCCCCCGGCCCCTGCTCATACGCCCATGCCGGTGCGTTAGGCGTCAGACGCAATGCTAATGCGGACATCGAGGGGACCTCCAGAAAAGAAAGAAAACAGGCAGGTTCCTGATGCCATTCAAGAACTCCGAAATATGCGCCCGCGATAAGCGCGCCCGGATGCTAACTAGTGTGCGCGCGAATAATATAGTTACAATTTATGAGACTCTGTCTCCACAAAATATGACGCGAAGTGCATTCATTAAAGTTAGCTTGCCTTCAGACGTCCATTTCATCGGTACTTACAGTGATATATTGCGCACATTGCTACTTTGTGTGTTGTCTTCTGGAACTATTTTCTTGATCTGCATACACCATAGACGGTGGACCGCCGGCGGCGCGCCCGCAGCCACACGGCCCGCCGCTGACCGCCCCACCATTAATGGTATGGCGGGGCGCCGAACCGTTCCCTGAACGTGAATGGACCTCGATGGCAAAGTTACTGGGCGATTTTCATATTTGAAACCATAGGTGATGTGCGTGGCATGATTTCCGCCGCCACTGAGTTCAGGTCGACAGGTTTTCTCGATATTGTTTAAGAACAATACGCTTGTGGGCGTTGAATGGAAAGAATGCAACTACAACCGTGAATTTCTCCTACATAATTTTAGCGCGGCAGAGCCGATGTTGCTTGGTGCTGATCAAGGCAGGAACTTTGTTTTTGTCGTGTCGCCGTTCGGCGGCCCTTCGGATCCTCTGGGCAGCAACTGTCGGCGATTGACGTGTATCGAGACATGCCAGAACATCATTAATGCATGAAAGCTTCATGGCAAAAGGTGAAAAATGACAGGGTTAGATATATATAAAATCATTCTAGTATGGAGGCTGTGGAAGGCGGCTCAGAAGGCGGCTAATTTTATGTCGGTTTACTTGAGACCATTGGAAATTAATTCGCTAATATAGAACATATGCAATTTAAAAGAATGCAATGTGATAATTCCAGACACATATCCTGGAATTGAGTGCAAAAATGACAGGGTTAAATATCTATAAATGTAGGCGAATATGGCATCAGAAGCCAGCTGATTTTATGTCGGTATTTTTGAGACCATTGGAAATTAATTCGCTTATGTAGACCATCTGATATACAATTTAAAGGAATACAATGTGATAATTCGAGCCACAAATCCTGGAATTGAGTGCAAAAATGACAGGGTTAAACCTTCATGTAAGTTATTCAAGATGATATCAAAATGTAGTACGTTCAATTTTCGTTTCGTTAAGAACGTTGGAAATTGTCAGCGCATCACACAGAAGATGTATGACGCGTTTTATGATAAGATGTTGAGTGACCAATTGCTCCCATTTCACTTTGAGGGCAAAGTGACAGGGTGAAATTATTTGATAATAAAACGAACTACATATCATAAGAGAGCTTGTTTCAATGTTGATTAAAGTTGACCATTGGAAATTACTAGCACCCCCTTTAGAAACTAGAATATAGCATTACTCATAGAAAGCCCACTCTGGTGGTGTTACTTCACAAAGCCACCACCAGGGCGGCGCCACTGGTATTATGTCCGCTCATGACGCCTAACGGATGGAGCTTGCTTTAGTTGTTGCTGATGATAACGGTTGCTAACGTGCTCTCTGTGCGAAGTCCATATTCCAAGTACAGTTGCAGACGAGGGCGAAACCCGAGCTACTCAACTCCATGCATATGGCACAGAAGTTCACCTGTGCGGTCCGACCCCACCCAACCGTCACGCTTTATAAACCGTAATATCTTTTTGGGTGCAGCATTTCTCCGAATAATTTCTACACTCTGTTAAATGCGCTCTTGTGATCTTGATTTTGAATATTTGATATGAATCTTTGATTTGAATCTTAATTGATTTGAATCTTTGTTGAAAGATGAAGTGACATTTCTGCCGGTGGGCAACATGATATGTCAATTTTATGTCGGTTTACTTGAGACCATTGGAAATTAATTCGCTAATATAGAACATATGCAATTTAAAAGAATGCAATGTGATAATTCCAGACACATATCCTGGAATTGAGTGCAAAAATGACAGGGTTAAATATCTATAAATGTAGGCGAATATGGCATCAGAAGCCAGCTGATTTTATGTCGGTATTTTTGAGATCATTGGAAATTAATTCGCTTATGTAGACCATCTGATATACAATTTAAAGGAATACAATGTGATAATTCGAGCCACAAATCCTGGAATTGAGTGCAAAAATGACAACAATTTGAACAGCAATTCTATAACACAGCATTTGAAGTTCCGGTTTTCTCACTCAATGTGCTCATTGATGTTATATTGTCGTTTTGTTCTTTCATTTCCATTCAAATCTACTCCTTCGTGTTGATATTTCCCAACTTCATCGCAATTATTCTCCCCATGTACTCTCCATCCACATTCAAAGAAAGAAGATGGCCGTCGCATTCATCCGCGTGCGCAGCTGCCCGCACCACAGCCGACACTGGTCACCCGTACTGGGCAGCTGCCCGCACCACAGCCGACACTGGTCACCCGTACCGGGCAGCTGCCCGCACCACAGCCGACACTCGTCACGCGTCCCGGGCAGCTGCCCGCACCACAGCCGACACTCGTCACCCGTACCGGGCAGCTGCCCGAACCACAGCCGACACTCATCACCCGTACCGGGCAGCTGCCCGCACCACAGCCGACACTCGTCACCCTTACCGGGCAGCTGCCCGCACCACCGCGGCCATGCGGGCTTTGACTCGAACACCCGTACCGGGTGACAAATGGCCGCGGGCTTTGACTCGAACCCCGGGGTCGCGAACTCAGACACGGGGAGGGACGACACTTTCTATTTTTGTTTTTGGTGATGTCATTTGGTGAACGCATCTCATTCGAAATCAACCTGGCTTTGCAGGTATGCTGGAAGGTGTTCGGCTGGATATAGCGCAGCGCACTCAGCACAACGCCCCAACAAATTATAATTAATATAGACGAATATTGCACCTCACCGGCGCTTTTAAAACCCGCCGCGCTCTTCTTGCACGGCTATACTGGTACAGCACACCAGCCTTATACTGGCATAGATAGGGAAAGGTGTTCGTCCCAAAGATATCTGGAGCTAGCTAGGATAGCCACACGACATTTACAGGCAGGTATCAGCAATGTGAAATATAACGTGAATTTGGCCAGGCCAAGGTCATCATAGATTTAGACATGTTTGGAGCTTCGATAAAATGTGCAATTGGTTGACGAGCAAAGGTTGCAGTTATGCCGCGGCGGTCCTGCCACCACAAATCTCCACTCAGCCTGAGTAAGTTACTCATATCAACACAGACGAAGCCCCAACATCACACCTGCTTTGACGGGGGTTGGAGTTGGTCCACCAGTCTCGACTTGGAATGCCACGAAACTGAGCAATGTACGACCAAATTGCCATATTACAATGCCACATTGCAAAGCCACAGCTTGGTGGTCGCCGAGCCGAGTCGCCGTTTAAATCACAGCAACAAGACTACAACATGCATGCTACTAAGATTACAACAGCAACAAGATTACAACATGCATGCTACTAAGATCACAACAGCAACAAGATTACAACATGCATGCTACTAAGATTACAACAGCAACAAGATTACAACATGCATGCTACTAAGATTACAACAGCAACAAGATTACAACATGCATGCTACTAAGATTACAACAGCAACAAGATTACAACATGCATGCCACTAAGATTACAACAGCAACACGATTACAACATGCATGCTACTAAGATTACAACAGCAACAAGATTACAACATGCATGCTACTACGAACGGATGTCACGTCATGACGTTGGGTGGGGGCCACAGAGGTCGAGAAAGTCGCAAACTTGCCTACGCTGGTAGGTAGCAAGATTGGCCCTCAATATCCCACTCAAGTAGCAATTTATCCATGACGTATTGAAATAAAAAGAAGTGACTGGTCACGAATGCTTTCCACAAAAACTAGTTTTGTAACGAACAGAAGACATCCAGATTATGAAATATTCTGACTAAAAGGCTGCTACAGTATTGAGCGATACTGCATCACCCCATGGGTTTGCCCATGACATCGCTGGTTGCTTAATTAATACAGTACTATTTTGGTACTGAGTATCCGTTTACGAACCATATCATTCCAAGACCCATCTCTATGTCATTGTATAGAGAAGGATGAATCGCCAATGCGTACTTCACCAGGTAACAAGTGCTGGTAACTTTAATTGTGTTATTGGGCGTGATATGCACATACAAAACATGCATTGCACATGATAATACATTTAAAGGCCTTTAAATAATAAATTAAACTATAATTAGTTGATTTATGGTCATATCAATGAAAAACTAGCAGCAGACACCCCAAAAGAACTGTAGTGCAGAAACAAATAACGCCAACGCGACCGCCAACGTCTGGGTAACATTACTTGAGTTACAATTATGGAGTAGAGCAGGTGGCGTTGCGAACAAGTGAGGAGCTAAAAAGGTGGCAGCACCGTCGCTCACAAGGAACAATATCGGTGTCGATATTCATTTAAGCCGGACCCAGGTAGCAAAAAGTGCATGTTTTGTTCTCGTAGGTAGCAGTCTAGAAACATTCTTGACCTCTGGGGGGCCAAATGACCTTTTTGATGGCCATAGCTGCCCCGAAGACCAAATGTATCCAGTGTACGACCATGTTCCCGATGATTGTTAAGCTTTGACCTCATGGAAGGTGGTGGGAGGTCAATGGCTGAAGAGGCAGTGGCTCCCCTTGGCACATACAAGGTGACTCTCCTGCTATAAGCACATACCAAATTAGGTAATTCAGACCACAGGCACCATAACCAATATTCTGGTGGCTTTCGCGTCGGCTTTATTTCTTCATACTTCAAAAACAACACTATTTACACGGAAGCCAAGAGCTTGATCTATGCCGGCTGTTTGTTGTGGCGACCATGCAGAGTTGCCTGGTGGCATTGGCGTCTGTTAACAGCACGCCATTAACACAAACCATCCCACCGATCCGTCACGGTCGTTCAGCAGTCAGCTGGCGTCTAGCGGTCAGCTGGCTAGCAGTCAGCTGGCTAGCGGTCAATCTCAGTCGGGAACGGATGTTGCGCGCCCCGGGCCGACTGGGTGAGCTGACGGCCGCCCACGCAGGCGGCCAAGGCGCCTGACGAGGTATGTCAACAGTGCCAGGTGTCCAGTCACAAAATACACACACCTCACACAAAATACAGCAAGGTATGATTGTGCGTGTTGCAACAGGTTCTGTTTGTCTGACAGTGATAGTTTATGGTTTCCCTCGCTTGTACGATAATTAGTGCTCAATTCCAATTGCTTCTCGAAAACCGTCAGTTCTCAAATCCAACAGGTTTTCAAACCACAGCCTTCAGTGCCTTAGCATTGACAGGGCTGATTAGTTAACCAATACGGCGAACCTTGTACAACAGTTTGAACAGTTCAACAGTGGCACCGACCGTCTCCACGTCCACACCTTATCTCAGGGCTACATCTTACCAGCCTCGACAACACACCTCTGTCTCACCTGTCCGGCTGACCAGACCGGACTGCCCTCTGCCCCCCCCCCGCGACGTCTGCCTGACCTGGGTCAGTCGCGCACCACCCATGGGGGACCTGGAACGCCATGGGGGTTCCAGCCCCCTAAAATATCTGAAACTTCTGGAACTAGAAGCACACAATTTGGAGGAATTACGGCTATAGTGAATTCGCTGCAGTATACATTTCATGACCCTATGTCAATGCCTTCAGGGACAAATGAGGTCACAATCGGCCTCCACTCTACCCCAGCCAGCATTCCCAAGGGGGTCCCAAATTGGTCCCAGAGACCGTACGTACGTACAGACGCTACATACATAGTACAGACCGTACGTACGCTTCGTTATGAAGGGTAGTTAAAAATACATTGGCACGTTTTAGAACAAAAACAGTATGACCATTGTTGCTCTCAGCTCTGCCAAGTCATCCAGAGTGCAGCAGTCGAGGCGCAGCCAGGAGTTCTTGAGGGTAGGTCGATCCTCCACAAATGTGATGAAACAGAGACGGCGTTCGGCGGGCAATGCGCGCCGAAAACTTCCGGTTTTGCATGGTGAAAATGTAAACATTTCTTGTTTGATCTCGTGTATTTTTGGTTGCCAAGGGAGACCATGCCTTCACCCCCTCCACCCACTTGGCTGCTCCTCTGGGGGGGGGGGGGAGAGAGTGATTTTTTTAGGCGTGCCGGCCCATGAAGGTCATTTGCGCCGCCTTTAAAGCGAGTACGTTACATGTCCGTCTATAAAGCGAGCGTGTGTGATTGGTCAAGTGGACATTTACGTTAAGGAATATTACTTTAGTTTGCGTGATATTTTAGGTGCTGAAGGCGATGGTCTGGGTTGGGGACAGTTCCCTGATGTCTAAATGGTTTAGTTTTACTTTACTCCTCCACCAAATAATTTGTAGTTTTGGGTGGGGTTGGGGTGTTGTGAGGGTGACGAGAAGTTGATTTTCCCAGGGTGCCGGCTTTAGCCTACTCTTATCGAAGAGCACCGAGGGATCTTTACCGTGCGAACAAGGAGGTAATTGTTCACACCGCCTATCACGCCGGCTGCCGCGGTTTAGTTGTTAGTAGCGGGTTAGTCTAAGCATGCCATGCAGAGATGTCAGCTGGGTTAGTACGGTGTTTTGCAATTCGGCTCTGCTATGTCCGCTGTAACTCTGGGTAGCCGTTTACGTTATGAGTTGCTAGGCAAATCGGCTCATCTACGTCCGATGGCTCCTCTGGGTAGTCGATTTACGTTATGCTAATTTTTCTTTTTATTGTTCGCTTTTGTTTTCCTAAAGCAAGTCGGCTCATCTACTTCCGACGGCACCGCTAGGTAGCCATTTATTTCTAATTGAGAAGCAAATCGGCTCGTGTACGTCCGACGCCATGCGGGAATGGCTATTTACGTGTTTCCTTCGAGTGTTTCGCGGTCATGCATTGCGAGTTGATGTGAGTGTTGGTGGTGTGGTGCCTACAATGCCCCTGCTAGTTGTGTGGCATACACATATTCAAATAGCAATTGAAGGAGTTCTGGGTGCCTGTCACCGATAAGCGATGGAAGCGATAGGGTGATACCCTCTTTTTGGCAGAATGCCTTAAGTGGTTGTCTTTGGGAGCTAAAGCTACTACATTCTAACAGGATGTGGCTTATGCTTAACGTGGTGTTGCAGGTGCCGCAGTGTGGTGTTGTGTATTGGTCACCCTCTAATTGAGGCTGTGTTAGTTTTGTGCAACCGGTTCTAAGTCTAGTGAGGATGACCTCTTTTTGTCGGTGAGATTGATTTGATGAGTTCCATGTAACTATTGTTGGTTTGATGGCGTGGATGTGGTTGGATTTGTGTTGTGTTGAGTTGTGTTGTGTCCATTTGTTCTGTTGATGTTGGCGAATGTGGCGTTGTAGGAGTGCTTTGCAGCCGTCTACCGAATATTCCATGCTTGGGTAAGTGTTCAATGCTAAGGCTTGCTTTGCGAGACGATCTGCTTCTTCGTTACCTGGGATGTTGGCGTGGCCCGGAATCCAGAGGAATGAAAAGTTTAACTTTACGTTATGGGCCACGAATTGTTGGATTATATCAATGAAGTGATGTGGACAGTCGTGGGTGTTGGTAATTGACTGGAGGACAGATTTGGAGTCTGAGCAAATTACTACGTTTCTAGCTTTACGTCTCATGAGAATGGTGATGGCGGCCAAAATGGCCGCTGCTTCAGCGGAGTAGATGGAGAAGTTATCCGGTAGACGCTTTGAAAGTCTGAGACCTGGTCCAGTGATGCCGATGCCTACCTTTGCCTCGTGTTTCGACCCATCCGTGAATGCCAGTGATTTGTGTTTGTTGTCATCGGCGAACTTGTGGAAGAGGCCAAGAATTTCCGCCGATGTGATAGTGGATTTCTTTTCCGAGATCAAGTACTCGACCTTTGGTTGACTGAAAGTCCAAAATAGCCTAGTGGGCGGTCGACTTGCAGTGGATGGCATTGCGAAGTTTAGATCTGAGAGAGCCGTAGAAAGTTGAATGCTATATGGTGGAAGATTGCGCGCAAATCGGCTCCTGTCGTATCTATCAGGCGTAAAGCAGCGCTATGCTTGATGATTTTTGATGGACTTGACTTTGATGTGATAGCGGCACAGCTGTTGTGTCCTCCGGTCGTGGAGTGGGGGCGTGTTTGAGTCCACTAGTAGACTGGCTATCGGTGTGGTGCGAAGGGCACCTGTGGCTGCTCTGATGCAGCTGTTTTGGATGATTTCTAATTTTCGGCTCTGGCTTTCTGAAATGGTGGCAAAAATGATGCTGTTGTATTCTAGGATGGGTCGTATGATTGATGTGTACAGTTGTAGTAGTGTTTTCCTGTCTCCGCCCCAGTTTGTGCCTGCAAGTGCTCGGAGTATGTTGACGCGCTTCGCACATCGATTTGAGATGGTGGTGATGTGGGTGTTGAAACTGAGTTTTTCGTCTAAATGTACTCCTAATAACTTGAAGCGTTTCACCTGTTCGATGGCCTTGTCATCGATTTTAAGTCGAGTTTTGGGTGTTGGGCGGAGACGACTATATGTGACGGTGGCCGATTTTTCTGCGGACAGGGTTAAGTCCCAAGTTTTGCACCACTTTGCAATGTGGTCTAGTCCTGCTTGAATTGTTTTTTCCGCTTTAAGGAAGCATTGTGATCTTGTCCAAATGGCTATGTCGTCCGCGAAAAGTGAGTACTGAAGTGAAGTGTCAGTGTGGTCAGCAAGTATGTCGTTGATCATGATGATGAAGAGGCTCGGTGAGAGCGCGCTCCCCTGAGCCAGGCACTGCTCCTGTGTTGTGGTGTTTGATGTGACACTGCCGCATCGGACCTTAAGGGTCCTGTCTCTAAGGAAGTTGAGAATAAAGTGTGACATGTGTCCGCGTAGGCCTATCTTGTGGAGTTTGTGTGCCAGTGCGGATTTGTGTACTCGGTCAAATGCGGCAGTGATGTCCATGTAGGCAGCTACTGTTGTGCGTGTGATGCGTAGACCACTTTTTATGTCATGCACTAACACTGGCGGATCTAGCCCACCGATTTGGGGGGGGCCAACTTTCGGTTTTCGGCGTCAGCCCCTCCCCTCCCCCTCCCCCAGTGGCGTACCTATGAATTACATCAGGGGAGGAGTCGAACGGATTTGGAGGGTGCCCCTTCTCCCGCTATTTTTGGTTAAAAGCACCGGATTTCGACCATTATTTGGCAAACGGGCCCATCTGAAGAAAAAATAATAATTGACCACATAGTTTCCTGTATAGGGGCCCCAGCCTACCTCCACCATTTCTATGTTACTGGATTTTTGTTCTTGCTTACCAAAACGTTCACGTTCTCGTTCAACGTCTTGTACCACATCAACGTTCATGCACGTGTACACACTGGCGGATCCGATTTTGTCAACTCTTGCTGTAAGCAGAACTTAGAGCATGGAACCCTCGATGTGTGTTAGAATCTACTATGCTACCACACTGGCTTCCAATTTTTTTTTTTAAATTTAAAATTGGAGCTTCTTTCATCCAGACGCTACTTTTTAACCTCCGCAAAAGTTACTGCATTTTAATTTAGTTGACTTCTGTTGGTTTCGGGGGGGGGGCCAAAAGGCACCATGGCCCCCCTTTTAAGCGCTTCGGGGGGGCCATGGCCGGAATGGCCCCTCCCTGGATCCGCCAGTGTAAATACATACCTCCTGTTGCTATTCTTCTTGAAAAAAATTCAGTCAATGTAGCCTGTCTGTTCATCTTAGCAACCCCAACACCAACATACGAAACATGCTGCTCAACTGATCTCAACTGGTCACTCGCACAAAACATCCTGTTCAAGTTCCGCTTTCGAAATCTGGCTCACTGGGTCCACTTGCCCGTTACTGGCTAAACAAACTTCATGAACCTATCTGACGAAGGAATAATGAAACTGCTGATTTCGTCATCTCTTGCTGCAAGCAGAACTTCAACAGCATAGAACCCTCGATATGTCAGAATCTATTATGCTACCATATCGTGCTTCCAAAAAATTATTAAAAAATACCTGTAAAATTAGAGATTATTTCGCCCGGAACGCTATTTTTTAACCTCAGCAAAGATTACTGCATTTCAATTCAGTTTACTTTCGTTAGTTTGAGGGGGGGGGGGCAAAAGATACTATGGCCCCCCTTTGAAGCGTTTGGGGGGAGGGGCATGGCCGGAATGCCCCCCCCCCTGGATCCGCCAGTGTGCACTAATCTAATGAGATTGTCTGTGGTTGATTTTTGACGCTGCAAGCCGCACTGAAATTCGTCGAGCAGGTCGTTGTGTCTCAGAAATTTCCTCAATCGTGTGTTGACCATGCGTTCGACGAACTTGCTAGCACAGCTAGTGAGATGGGTGGAGGAACCTTTTGGGGTGGAGTGATCTTTGTACGGCTTTGGCAGTGGAATGACTATGCTCTCTAGCCAGGATGCGGGAAACGTGTAGCTTTCGTACAGTTCATTTATGGTCGCTAGTAGGTACGTTAGAGAGTTTTTGCTAAGTCGTTTAAGAAACTGATAATGGAAGTCATTCGGCCCAACCGACGTGTTTCCACACTTGCTGAGGGCAAGGTGTAATTCGTGCATAGTAAACGACTGATTGTAGATCTCTCTATTGCTAGAGCTGAAATCTGCTTTGGAGGCAAGGGCGTCTAGTGCGCTTACTATAGTGGTGTCGTAGTTGCTGTTACCAGATACGCTGGCGTAGTGTAGCTTAAAGTGGTCTACGACTTGTTGTGGGTCAGTGATGTGCTGTCCTTTCACCGTCAGCTGGGGGAATGGGCCTGGTGGTGGGCGTTTCAGGTTGAAGCGCTTCATCAGGTCCCAGATTCTGCCGGTAGGGGTAAACCTATTGAATTGAGAAGCAAAAGACTGCCAACTGTTTTGTCGCGCTGTTCGAATTGTGTAGCGGCAGTGTTATTGAGATTGTCTGTATGCTGAGAGGTGTGCTTCGCACACGCATCTGTTGAATTGTTGGTGGGCACGGCGCCGTGCTGCGATTGCCCTTTGACAGTCCGGAGTCCACCATGGCGTAGATGCCTTTTTCCTAGGTTTGTTACTTTTTGGGACTGAGTCTCGTGCTGCTGAGCTGATGGCCCTTAGGATTGTCTCGATCTTACTGGTCTCTGGAGTTGTTAGGTTGAGGTCCACCTGCTCCTCGAATTTAGCCCAGTCCGCTCTTTTCAAGTTCCAAGATTGTCTAAATAGCTTTGTGTGGTGGATAGCGTCCGTGCTGAGCCTAATTGAGATTGGGTAGTGGTCGCTCAGCCTGGGAACGTCTGAAACTGACCAGTCAAAAAGTGAGCTAAGTCGTTGGTAGCAGCAGGTTAAGTCAATGCAACTGTCCGATCCTCCTAAGGTCGGGTTGTAGCGGCTGGCGGCCCCGGTGTTAAGAAGTACTAGGTTGTGGTCCGAAATAAACTGTTGAATTTCGCGTCCTCTGGTGTCAGTATGGTCGCTTCCCCAGGAGGGGTGTTTAGCATTAAAGTTTCCCATAAGGAGAACTGGTGCAGGGGCCTGAAGCAGCAAGTCGCTCAGCTCCTGTGGTGGTGGTGTGGGGGTTTTATTTGACGGCGAGATGCACTAGCGCAACCAGGGGGGGCCAAGGGGCCATGGCCCCCCCGAAATTTTTTGGGGCTCGGAGTGGGCCACCCTACTCAGAGCCCTGGCTAGGGGCCCGCGAAGCGGATCTGTGGCTCGAATCAGGGGCCCTTTGAACCAACTGAAAATCTGGGGGCCAGTTTTAACCAGGGCCCGCCTCGAACCGGGGCCCATTTTGATTCAGGGGCCCGCATTGAACCAATAGCCCGCTTAGAACCAGGGGCCCGCTTCAACCTGGGGCCCTGTCTTGAACCAGGGGCTCTCTGGAACCAGGGGCCCGCTTCGAACCGGGCCCACTTTGATCCAGGGACCCGCATTGAACCAATAGCCCGCTTAGAACCAGGGGCCCGCTTTTACCTGGGGCCCGCCTCGTTTTAGTTTTTACAAACATAGGGGCCCGCTCAAAAGTAAGTGCATGTTTTCCGCAGACTTTTTAAAAACATGAGGGGGGCCCGCTTGCGAGGGGGCCCGCTCTCCAACCGTGGCCCCCCCCGAACTGAAATCCTGGTTGCGCCACTGGCGAGATGTATAGTGAAATGACTGTGGTTTGGCAATGGGCAATTTTGAGGCTGACTGCTACGCAATTCAGGGGAGTATTTAACGTTACTCGACGGTGAGGTATGCTGTTTGAAATGAGTATGGCTGCACCCCATTTCCTATTTGGGCCGTTTACGCTGTCGACGTGCCAAGTGTAATCTGGGATTTTGTTCCAAGTGGAGTCAGAATCTCGAAAGTGAGTTTCTTGAAGCGCAGCTAGTAATGGTTTTTGTTGCAAAAATTCAGATTTGAATTCTATGAACTTGCCTGGAAGGCCTCCGGTGTTCCACTGCAGAAAAAGTCCCATTGTCAAACGCTCTTAGTGACTGTTGGTGTTCCTATACTGGGGTGGTTTCGGTGTCGAGTTGGGGGGAAAGGTTGAACCGGTGAACGGAGAGAAGGTTGGGAGGTGATCCAGGCAGAAGTGGTAGCCTGGACCTGGTCGCACGGGTTCTGGGAGGTGATTGGGTACAGTGGTGGCGTGATTTGCGCTTGGGAGGCGCGGTGGGTTCGGGTGAGATTCGTTGGTCTGGAGTGGTGGGTTCGACGGGCTTTGAAGGAATGGTAGGTTCAGTCTGAGTGCTGGCCTCAGACGAGGGTTTGGAGTGGGTTTGGGTGGGTGTGCAGGAGGTGGTGGGAGGTTCGGTTTGGCAGGAGGTGGTGGCCGTGTACTTGAGGGTTGTCTGGGTGGGTGTTGTGGTGGCCTTGGTGCTCCTCTGGCAGCATCGTGCTGTTAGAAGAATTGCTGGCGTCCTCTTCAGTTTGGCGGCCATCATCTCCGCCTCCCTCGGCTCCAGCAGCTCGCGTCTCTCCGAGCAGAAGCTGTTGAAGCAAGCCACCGACGCGCTGGAGAACCTGAACGGGCGGGCAGCGCTGACTCCAGCACTGACGAGTCCACAGTGCCACTGAGTCACATCTCAGTCATTGTCACAACGCTGAATCGTGCAAACTGAGGCGTACCTTGGCGCATACCACTCGGTATATGCGTTTTACTGTACGTTCTGTACAGCCAAGGTTATATTGACCGAGCAGGTCACAGGAGCAGGAACGATATTTAATGCTACGTCGCCGGATATAAAAAGCGGCCTGCAACCTTGATATGTACCCTCGGTGTTGGAGTCATATGCAGAATGCGAACGATAGTGTCGACCTGTTCGCAGCGATTCTAAAAAGGTTCAGATTCGGTTTCGGTGTTCGGACCACAGATGTCGGACGCTGCCCGAGCCGTGCTGCCACCAGGAGCAGCGGGGCAACACTCAATTGCATAGTTGGTAACAGATGGCAGCACGGCCGCCACCGTCGCCTCGCGTCAGCGGAGTGGTAGTTCCGCCCTGGACTATGAATTAAGTCGCCTTGGCCGCTGGACTACGTTCCCTACCATGCGTGACAGCGCGGCCAGCGAAAAGACTGCCCGGACCTCGGTCAGGCTCACAAATATGTATATATATATATATATATATATATATATATATATATATATATATATATATATATATATATATCAACAAAGTGGGAGACATCAACCAAGACAAACCTGTAGCAGCAGAAGAAGCCAAGACACGAAGAGATCCAAGGACCCTAGAGGAGCACTCCTGCGAATCTAGAAGGAAAACCTCCCTCACCAAATCCCCAACTACTCTCTGTCTCCCATCTAACCTTTACCTCCCGGAGGAAACCAAACGGTGTCGAGTCCACTGTCTTGGGCCATTGCGGCCGGGGCAGGGACCACAGAGCGAAAGCTCGGTCCAGGGTGCAACGAATCCGGGTAGTTCTTCAGTCAGGAGGGACACTTGCGGGGGTGGGACCAAACCCTTACACACCATGGCGGCCGCCGCCAGCACCACACAAGGCACCTACCTAGTAGGTACGTACACAGAGACAGGACACAACATCACACAGGAGTCTCCTTTCAATATCGAGAGGACACTCAGACACCTTCTTAATTCAACACACTTCAAGGTCCACATACACACCACACACATCATAGTCCAAACACAGAGCAGCGCGGACACACAAACTCTACTAAGCACAACCACCTTTAACAACCTCCCACCTCCCACCCGGCACACCTCCCTTCTCAACGCTCCTCCGACCCTCGCCTCAACCGCCCCACCGATCCCGGACCTCCCCGGCCCACAGCCCCTCGACCGCACCGATCACCACTCCTTCTCACCCCACCCAACCGAGGACCTGGTCTCCTCCCACACCCACTCCACTTCAGACCCTTATCCACATCCCATTCACCCTCGACCCGGCCTCCTCCCATGCCCTTTCCACCGCGGGCCCGGCTTCCCACATCCACCCCACAGAGGAATGGGCCTTCTTCCCCTCCCACCCCATATCAGACCCGGCCCATGTCCACCACCATTCCACTATCCACCCCGCCTCATCCCTCCTCCAACACACATCAGACCCAGACATGGTCCCCACCCCATCCCCCACCGGTGCCCACCCATCCTCCACGGGACCTGGCCATACCCCTTCCCGCCACCGCCTCCAACCGGCCAGGGCCCACCTCGCCACCCTGAAGCCTTCCCTCCACTGCCTCCTCCAGGGCCTCGGCCCCTACCACACCCATCCGGCCGCCCCAAACCAAGGCCTAGAACCAAGGCCACCACAACATCCACCCAGAAAACCCGCAAATCCACGGCCACCAGCTCATGCCAAACCGAACCTCCCACCACCTCCTGCACACCCACCCAAACCGACTCCAAAACCTCGTCTGAGGCCAGCACTCAGACTCAACCTACCACTCCTTCAAAACCCGTCGAACCCACAACTCCAGACCAACGAATCCCACCCGAACCCACCGCGCCTCCCAAGCGCAAATCACGCCGCCACTCTACCCAATCACCTCCCAGAACCCGTGCGACCAGGTCCAGGCTACCACCCCTGCCTGGATCACCTCCAAACCCTCTCTCCGTTCACCGGTTCAACCTTTCTCCCCAACTCGACATCGACACCACCCTAGTATAGGAACACCAACAGTTACTAAGCGTGTTCGGCAATGGGACTTTTCTGCAGTGGAACACCGGAGGCCTTCCAGGCAAGTTCATAGAATTCAAATCTGAATTATTGCAACAAAAACCATTACTAGCTGCGCTCCAAGAAACTCACTTTCGAGATTCTGACTCCACTTGAAACAAAATCCCAGATTACACTTGGCATTTCGACAACGTAAACGGCCAAATAGGAAATGGGGCGCAGCCATGCTCATTTCAAACAGCACACCTCACGGTCGAGTAACGTTAAATACTCCCCTGAATTGCGTAGCAGTCGGCCTCAAAATTGTCCATTGCCAAACCACAGTCATTTCATTATACATCTCGGCGTCAGCTGAAACCCCCACACCACAGGAGCTGAGCGACTTGCTGCTTCAGGCCCTTCCACCAGTTCTCTTTATGGGAGACTTTAATGCCAAACACCCCTCCTGGGGAATCGACCATACTGACACTAGAGGACGCGAAATTCACCAGTTTATTTCGGAACACAGCCTAGTACTTCTTCACACCGGGGGCGCCACCCGCCACAACCCGACCTTAGGAGGATCGGACAGTTGCATTGACTTAACGTGCTGCTCCCAACGACTTAGCTCACTATTTGACTGGTTAGTTTCAGACGTTCCCGGGCTGAGCGACCACTACCCAATCACAATTAGGCTCAGCACAGACGCTATCCACCACACTAAGCTATTTAGACAATCTTGGAACTTGAAAAGAACGGACTGGGGTAAATTCGAGGAACAGGTGGACCTCAACCTACCAACTTCAGAGACCAGTAAGATCGAGACAATCCTAAGAGCCATCAGCTCAGCAGCACGAGACTCAGACCCAAAAAGTAACAAACCTAGGAAAAATGCATCTACGCCATGGTGGACCCCGGACTGTCAAAGGGCAATCGCCGCACGGCGCCGTGCCCACAAACAATACAAAAGATGCGTGTGCGAAGCGCACCTATCAGCATACAGACAACCTCAAAAACACTGCCGGTACACAATTCGAATAGCACGACAAAACTGTTGGCAGTATTTTGCCTCTCAATTCAATAGGTTCACCCCTACCGGCAGAATCTGGGACCTGATGAAGCGTTTCAACCTAAAACGCCCATCACCAGGTTCCTTCCCCCAGCTGACGGTGAAAGGACCGCACATCACGGACCCACAACAAGTCGTAGACCACTTTAAACTACACTACGCCAGCGTATCTGGCAACAGCAACTACGACACCACTATAGTAAGCGCTCTAGACGCCCTTGGCTCCAAAGCAAATTTTAGCTCTAGCAATAGAGAAATCTACAATCAGCCGTGTACTATACACGAATTACACCTTGCCCTCAGCAAGTGTGGAAACACGTCGGTTGGGCCGGACGACATCCATTACCAGTTTCTTAAACGATTTAGCAAAAACTCTCTAACGTACCTACTAACGGCCATAAATGAACTGTACCAAAGCGACACGTTTCCCGCATCCTGGCGAGAGAGCGTAGTCATTCCATTGCCAAAGCCGCACAAAGATCACTCCAACCCAAAAGGTTATAGACCCATCTCACTTACTAGCTGTGCTAGCAAGTTAGTCGAACGCATGGCCAACACACGATTGAGTAAATTTCTGGAACACAACGACCTGCTCGACGAATTTCAGTGCGGCTTCCAGCGTCAAAAATCAACTTCAGACAATCTCATTAGATTAGTGCATGACATAAAAAGTGGTCTACGCATCAAACACACAACAGTAGCTGCCTACCTGGACATCACTGCCGCATTCGACCGAGTACACAAATCCGCACTGACACACAAACTCCACAAGATAGGCCTACGGGGACACATGGCACAATTCATTCTCAACTTCCTTAGAGACAGGACCCTTAAGGTCCGATGCGGCAGTGTCACATCAAACACCACAACACAGGAGAAGGGCCTGGCTCAGGGGAGCGTGCTCTCACCGCGCCTCTTCGTCATCATGATCAACGACATACTTGCTGACTACACTGACACTTCACTTCAATACTCATTTTTCGCGGACGACATAGCCATTTGGACAACAGCACAATGCTTCCTTAAAGCTGAAAAAAAAACATTCAAGCAGGACTAGACCACATTGCAAAGTGGTGCAGAACTTGGAGCTTCACCCTGAACGCAGAAAAATCGGCCACCGTCACATATAGTCGTCTCTGCCCAACACCCTAAACTCTACTTAAAATCGATGGCAAAGCCATCGAACAGGTGAAATGCTTCAAGTTCTTAGGAGTGCATTTAGACGAAAAACTCGGTTTCAACACCCACATCACCTCCATCTCGAAGCGATGCGCGAAGCGATGCGCGAAGCGACGCGCGAAGCGATGCGCGAAGCGATGCGCGAAGCGCGTCAACATACTACCTGCACTTGCAGGCACAGACTGGGGCGGAGACAGGAAACCACTACTGCGACTGTACACATCAATCGTACGACCCATCCTAGAATACAACAGCATAATTTTTGCCACAATTTCAGAAGGCCAGAGCCGAAATTTAGAAATCACCCAAAACAGCTGCATCAGAGCAGCCACAGGTGCCCTCAACACCACACCGATAGCCAGTCTTCTAGTGGACTCCAACACCCACCTCAGGAGGACACAACAGCTGTGCCGCTACCACATCAAAATCAAATCCATTAAAAATCATCCGGCACAGCGCTGCTTTACGCCTGACAGATACGACAAGAGACGATTTGCGCGCAAACTTCCACCATATAGGATTCCAATTTTCACGGCTCTCTCAGATCTTAACCTCGCAATACCATCCACTGCAGCTCGACCGCCCACGAGGCCATTCTGGTCTCTCAGTCAACCAAAGGTCGAGTATTTGCTCTCGGAGAAGAAATCCATTATCACATCGGCGGAAATTCTTGGCATCTCCCACAAGTTCGCCGATGACAACAATCACAAATCACTCGTATTCACGGATGGGTCGAAACACGAGGCTAAGGTATGCATCGGAATCACTGGACCAGGAATCAAACTTTCCAAGCGTCTACCGGATAATTTCTCGATATACTCCGCTAAAGCAATGGCCATTCTGGCCGCTGTCTCCATTCTCATGAGGCGAAAAGCCAGAAACGTAGTGATTTGCTCAGACACCAAATCCGTTCTCCAGTCAATTAGCAACACCCACGACTGTCTGCATCACGTCATTGATTGAATCCAACAGATCGTGGACCATTACATAAATATGAACTTTTCCTTCCTCTGGATTCCGGGCCATGCTAACATCCCAGGTAGCAAAGAAGCAGAGCTGTTCGTAAAGCAAGTCTTAGCATTGAACACTTACCCTAGCGTGGCATATTCGGTAGATGATTGCAAAGCACTCCTACAACGCCACATCAACAGAAACATGGACACAACATAACTCAACACAACATAAATCCAACCACACCCACGCAATAAAACCAACGATAGGCACATGGAACACATCAAATCAATCTTACCGACAAAAAGAGGTCATCCTCACGAGGCTTAGAACTGGTTGCACAACACTAACACAGCCTCGATCAGAGGGTGACCAACACACAACACCTCACCGCGACACCTGCAACACCACGTTAAGCATATGCCACATCCTGCTAGACTGCAGTAGCTTTAGCTTTCAAAGACAACCACTTAAGGCATTCTGCCAATGAGAGGGCATCACCCTGTCGCTTCCATCGCTTCTCGGTGACAAACACCCAGAACTCCTTCAATTGCTATTTGAATATCTGTATTCCACAAAACTAGCAGGAGCACTGTAGGCACCACACCACCAACGCTCACATCAACTCGCAATGCATGACCGCGAAACACTCGTAGCAAGCACGTAAACAGCTATCCCCGCATGGCGTCGGACGTACATGAACCGATTTGCTTCTCAATTAGAAATAAAGGGCTACCCAGCGGTGCCGTCGGAAGAGCCGACTTCCTTTAGGAAAACATAAACAAAAATAAAAATAAAAATTAGCATAACGTAAAACGACTACCCAGAGGAGCCATCGGACGTAGATATGCCGATTTGCCATGCAACTTATAACGTGAACGGCTACCCAGAGGTACAGCGGACGTAGAAGAGCCGAATTGCAAAACACTGTACTAACCCAACTGACAACCCTGTATGGCATAAAGACATAAAGACATAAATACATAAAAGATCAGTGCAACTATGAGCCACAAGGGCCCTTCTTGGTTGCACTCTGTACACTGAACCAGTTGTCCACCAAATGCGTCGATCAACTCTCCCTGGAATACAGAAAAACAAGCACCCTATTCTTATAATGATTGTCTATGCCGTTTTTAAAGATGTTCAGTGTGTTGCTACTGACAATGGTTCCTGGTAGCTGGTTCCAGTGTTCTACTACCCTGTTGGTGAAGAAAGACTGTCTTAACCTTGTCCTGCTGTGATTAACTTTAATTTTGAATTGATGACCTCTAATTGCATCATTTCTGTTAAATTCAAACATTTCCCTGAGATATCCCTGTTCCTAACCATGAACAAATTTAAAAACCTCGATGAGATCTCCTCTGAGCCTTCTATATCTAAGTGAAAACATATTCAATTTCTTTTATCTTTCCTCATATGCCAGGTTGTTGAGCACATGCACATGCCGTCATGAGCACATGCACATGCAACATGAGCACATGCCGTCAATTTTCCCCTAGATCTGTCAGTGGCGTGATCATGGCACCGGAATTTCTTTATTAGATGTGCTGATATGAGTGGTAATACATTTTGGATTGAAGGCTTCAAGACCTGCCACAAATTACCAGTGGCGCAGCCAGGATTTTCTTATAGGGTCCTGACCTCCCATCGATGGTGTACATTGGAGATCGCTTTAGCGCGGAAATCGCTCGTTTTACGTGGTGAAATGCTCGACAATTTCCTGTATCATCTAGTATATTTGTGTTTGCTAAGGGGAGTGGACGACCCCCTCCCCTTCGCTGCACCTCCGCAGGTTGTTACTGCATGCCCAAAGCTTTAAAAAAAAATATACCCCAAAGTCAGAGTGCTGCCTGAACAAGATATCAGTAAAACCTGTTATGTTTTGCAGTTTGCATCATGACAAAGAACATACTCAGATTTGTCCACAGGGAGCCTCTGCTCTGCCAGACGGCACAATAGGTACATGACGAATGTTTTCTTATTGATATGTTTATAAGTTTTATTTCACAGAAGAGAAGGTAGAACACCTGATGTGCTTCTTCCACAAGTTGGAGGCCATGCAGCGGTCGTACCTTGTGAAGTCAGCTCCCTGCATGGATGAAATCATGCTCGTCGAGGAGGGCGAGGAAGTACCGAAATTCAACCAATCAACGCAGTATACCGGCTACTTCGGTGAGCCGCAAGTTCACGGTGATCGCGCACCCGTTCCCACGCGCTTTCCCAACACGGCTTTGGCCATTCCGGAATATGTGTTGGAGACAAACGTGTTGGAAAAAGTGTCTAAATATGTGTTCTTTCTGGTGCAAAACGGTTTGGGGTAGTGCAAAGGGCTCTGCAAGTTGGATACATGTCGGGAGGCTCTCCAAGGTCGTTTTGTTTAACCTAGATATTTCCGCATAGGGAGTAATAAATGCACCGCCTTTTCTGTGTCTCACGCTTATGGAAATGCACGAAAGGGTTCAAGTGATCAGCTTTTATTGGAAGGCGGTGGCATGTTAGGTAGCCCAAAATATTCAGCGGATTGGTGTATATGGAAGAGTCATTGAAGAGAACAAGCTGCATGCCAGTTATAATCATTGATTTTCTATGAGCAGCAAGCAAATGTTAAACCATAGAACAGCTAGTGTGTGGAGCGAAGACTATACAAGGGATAGGCATGGGGCTAGGACTAGCATCGAGGGGTAATATTAATCCTCGCACTGGGAATAGTAGTATCATCATGTAAAGAGTGGGAGCATAAGTGATTAGCTTCGAAACTGGAGGACCGAATAATTAATGGAGGAACAGGCGTAAGAGTATCGGAGTTGATCCAAAATTCGTCGCAGTGGCACTCGAATAACTTACAAATTAAAGGCAGGCATCGATGGACACTAACTGGTCAAGGGTAACTACAAAAGGGTGACTTGTGTGCTGCGAATTCTTGAAGAGAGCGCCGCTGTAGGAAGCTAAAAACGAAAGATTGACTTCTACATGAGGATAAAGTACAAAAGAAAACACCTGAGAAGAAAAACATTGGGTTTTTCGACGCATTCGACTGTTTGGTTTAAAACAACGTTTTGCCGCCTGCTCTACACATGAGGTAAAGCAAAATTAAAGAAAATGAAACACAAAATTATTTGAAAATATTAAAAAAAAATATATAATAATTTTTGGGTGGGAAAAATTTTAGGGCGATGATTGATTTCGCCTTCCTTTTCTGATTTCTGATTGGCAAGTAGTCGGAATACGTACATGGTTGTGATGCGGTACAGTACATGCATACAGGGAAACCATGGGCAAGGTTGCTCTGTCTAGTTAATATATACGGCAATAGTACATCCGCCCGGCAGCAAGGCAAAGGTCTGGGCAAGGGCTGTATCAATCACGAGAGACAACACACAGCCGGTAGTGAACGGTGCAGCCATGAATATTTCACTGCTATTTTATGCAGATAATTGCAATTAATCGCATCGGAAAATTCAGCACCTGTAGGTATGTCATCCATCACGCATTTCGGTGCGTCATGCTAATATAGGATTTACGTATTTTAATATGCATCGCAGTTTGAATGCTGAGGAATAGTGAAATGGCCAAACCTCGTTCCCCTGACATGTATCTTTATTTGCATGCAACATTTAGTACATAGGTGAAAGGGGGAATCATGTCACCTATAGTCGTCCCCGCCTCACACACAAAAATATACTTAAAATCGATGGCGAAACCATCGCACAGGTGAAAAGCTTGAAGTTCTCAGGAGTGCATTTCGAGGAAAAACTCAATTTCAACACCCACATGCCATCTCCATCACGAGGCGTTGCGCGAAGCGCGTCAACATATCACGTGCACTTGCATGCACAGACTGGGGTGGAGACAGGGAAACACTACTGCGACTGTACACATCAATCATGCGACCCATCCTAGGATACAACAGCATCATTTTTGCCACCATTTGAGAAAGCCAGAGCCGAAAGTTGGAAATCATCCAAAACAGCTGCATCAGAGCAGCAACAGGTGCCCTCAGCACCACACCGATAGCCAGTCTTCTAGTGGACTCCAACACGCTCCCACTCCACCTCAGGAGGACACAACAGCTGTGCCGCTACCACATCAAAATCAAATCCATTAAAAATCATCCGGCACAGCGCTGCTTTACGCGTGACAGATACGACAAGAGCCGATTTGCGCGCAAACTTCCACCATATAGCATTCAAATTGCCACGGCTCTCTCAGATCTTAACTTCGCAATGCCATCCACTGCAACTCGACCGCCCACTAGGCCATTCTGGACTTTCAGTCAACCAAAGGTCGAGTACTTGCTCTCCAAGAAGAAATCCACTATCACATCGGCGGAAATGCTTGGGCTCTTCCACAAGTTCGCCGATGACAACAAACACAAGTCACTCGTATTCACGGATGGGTCGAAACACGAGGCAAAGGTAGGCATCGGCATCACTAGACTAGGTCTCAGACTTTCCAAGCGTCTACCGGATAACTTCTCCATCTACTCCGCTGAAGCAATGGCCATTCTGGCCGCTATTCTGGCCGCCATTAAGCCGACACATTAGCAAAAGCTTCATTACACCTCCAACACATCACAGAAATTCCACCACATTTTGAAGGTACTAAATCATCAATACAACAGAGCATTCGACATTTTTGGACTTAAGCCGACACATTAGCAAAAGCTTCATTACACCTCCAACACATCACAGAAATTCCACCACATTTTGAAGGTACTAAATTATCAATACAACAGAGCATTCGACATTTTTGGACTCAAAATTGGACACAAAACACAACCCATACACAGTTACGCATCATCAAACCTGGTGTTACACCTGGACCGCATCATATAAAAAACCGTCTCGAAGGAAAAGTACTATCACGTTTACGTATCGGCCATACTTTCCTTACCCATCGACATATATACACGGCTTCACTTCGACCGTCATGCCCATCATGCAACACCCATCTTACAGTCACATATACTCCTACTATACTCCTACACTGTCAACAGTATCATGGCCCTCGAAAAACACTTACCGACTACTGCCGAACACACAACATTCCATTTTCTTTACCCACGCTACTGGGAGATGAACACCCTTTTCTAATACAATTACTCTTCATCTTTCTACGACAAACCAACTTGATCCAGAGCTTATAAATTGACTTTCATAGCTCTATAGCTTGTCATTATTTTTTTCCGCGGCACGAAATGGCCTCAGGAGGCCGAAGTGCCTAACTTAACAAAATGAAACATGCCCTCCATTCGGTGCGTCATTTTCCTCAATCCGTACTGTAGATACCTCGCAAGAAGTGAACAAGTTAAAACTTTAGTGGATTTCTGAGCGATCATGAGTGGAATATACTGGTAATGTGTGAGTTTTCGTCTGCCCTTCCCTGCAGGCGGGCTTCTACATTTCTGGCGCGCGTGCGACATTCGCTGTAGTTGTGCGTTTATGCTGGACCCATATGTTGATGCGTCCCACCTTTGTTAATTGTACGTATAACGAGCGTCCTTTCTTCATTGATGTGTAGAGACAGCGAGTATTATGGATTGACGTAAGTAGCCAGAGGATTTTTTTACTTGCTCTCACTGTTAGGCATGCTAGACCGAGTTTGAATGGGTAATGGTCCTGGAAAAGACTGAGGTAGGTAAGGTGTTTAGCAATCCTGAGGTCAGAACTATCTTCTCGTGACTTTGTTTGTGACGAACTTGAAATGATTATGCATATTCCCAAATCAGCATAGTATGAGAGAAGGCTTAATAGGTGTTAATTTATTGTGAAATCATACAGGCCTATTTATGTTTACAAAGCTCAGGCCTGGTCACGAGAAGTTACATACCTTTTGACTTCTAGAAGTGTAAAGCTTTTATTTTTTTAAGAACCCATTTCATTTTTAAATGGCAGCCTTCTGAATTTAGAGTTTTCCATTCCACTTGCTATAATACTGGGCCGCACCAGCGATTCATTTGCAACAGTTGCAAGCAAATGTCCTTGTTTGTTCGTTATCGACGGAAATATGTATATATGCCATCATTGGTAAGCAGCAAAAAACTAAGCGAAGGATTAGACGACAAATTATTTTAATCCATGTTGCAATGTTGCAAAATTGGCACACGTCGCGACGCTTGTACATATTGAATGCATCCACAGGCACTTAGCAGGCGCTTGGACGAAAGCTCTGCCAAAAACATGCAGTATACTTCAAGCCATCCCATAATTTATAGGCGTGTCATGGTAATTAGAGCTGTTTCATCTTATGTCTGCCGCACACCAATTGCACATTTTGCAAACAAATGTATGTAGTGTGCTCGCGAATGTCGAATGTTTATGATATATCACGTTAAAGGTGTGCAATCTCTGATTAATGGGTTGAACTATAGCATCGAGTAAGCATTTTGTCTATTTACAGCAACAAATTGCAAATGCAATGCAATTTGGCCTCTAAAGATACAATAGTACGACATCCCGGATATTTTTGGCAGTTGCCTTAGATATTGCTCTACTTGAAAGTGGGCGTCGAAATTTGACAATTATTACACCGCTAAAGTGAGGACTAAATATGATCAGGTTGCGTGTACCTTTCACGGATGTCCAATGTTAAAATCGGCTTGCATGCAAATCTTTCATGCAAATTGGCCTCTTAAGTACGGACACTACGGCCACAAGGAGTAATGCATGTTATAACGAAAGCTAGGTTTCACTTGGAACCAGGCGTCGAATTTTAGTTTTCCCGGTCAGTTAGTAGCTACACCGATTACATGACGATTTAAAGTAAATTTCCCTATGGCGGGTTAACGCTTCGAACCGGCCCAGAACGGCTAAATGAGTGGCTCGGTCCGAAACGTTTCGATATGTCTGCCGTAAAATATTCCGCTTTCGAATTACATTGAAATATTTTTCATAGTTAAGAAAGGAAACATCACATTTTGCTTGCATTTAACGCAAATTGTCTTTAACTGTTTCAAATATAAAAACAAACTTGATTATTTTTGCGCGTGAATTTACCGATTGCAGCCCGCAGGCGGCTTTTCGTATGTGTGGGAGACTGCTTAACTCAGTAAACCGTGGAATATTCATTGTCAGCCGGTACTCGGAATTTCGCATACTTTGTTGATTTTATGGCAAATTTGCGGTTTAAGGCAATTTCGAATTTTCACAAATTCTTTTTCTAATGCAATGTTTGTGAATATGTTGAACATGATGTATCTACTCATTTCCTCTGCAAATGCATACTTTTCCGTTTGGAGGCAAAATATCACCCAAAAGGGGGCTTGGAGTCGGGTAATATAGCATAAAAAGATATGCACAAAATGAAGAAAGCAATGAACATAACCTAACCTAGCCTAGCCTAACCTTCCATGCAAGAGAGGAACTTCTTTTTTATTAAATGGAAAATTTCAAAAAATAATTTTAAAAAAATCAAATAAAAACAACCTAACCTAACCTAAGCTAGCCGAACTGTTTTTGAAGGAAACAAAAATCTTTTTTTCAAGAAATTCAAAATGGAATTTTATTTTTTATAGCTTACAACAAAACCCAAAACTAACCTAACTTAACTAATCTAATCCCTTTGTATGCTTCATGGTGGTAAAATGTGTGTAAAACTTGTCTCGTAGTTACCTTAAACTGCAATAATACCGATTTTATTTCTTTCCATTGTCGAAAGCACATACTGCGACCATCAAGATCAAGATTCTTCTTTGCTTAAGATAGTCCTGCTGTGATGAAGTACAGCACGAATGTGTTGCAGGCTGGTAAGAGTATGAAAATGAAACATAGTTGCTATATATGGCGCACCTGATAAAAATGCATGTAAGCTAAAAAAATGCAATATTTGCCTCTTGCCTCTTGGATCAGGAATATTGTAACACAGGTAAGGCAATCTTGTAAGAGAGAACACCATGCTAAAGATGGCTTTGCACGATATGTACTAAAAACGAAAGTTTCCTGAACCTGGATTCGAAGACACGACCTTCGAAAAGGAAAGAGAGGAAAAATTATAAAACATGCCCGCAAAGAACGCAACGGTACCGCATCAATTTATTGAACAAGAATTTCCAGCCGGCACTTGTTTGAAAGTCAATTGACCGATGCACAAAATAGTTGTGCTCCGCACGTATCCGTGCGGTACTTGCGCTGTGGCACCCCTCGCAACACGAACGACCACTTTTCGATCAGCGATCTCCATGCTAAAAAACTTGAACATGTCTACCTATGATCCTCAGGTACCGCATGAATTTATCGGGGACAATGCATGAAACCGACTCCATCGGATGCGCACATGATTTTTCCACTTGATATGTGTGTTCTGTACATGTGGATTGCTAGAACCACGTTAAAAAATATTTCCTATGGGAAATATTTTCATTCCAAAATATTGGAAATATTTCTATAGGAAATATTCCAATACTATTTCCTCTTTCCTATGGGAGCTTGACGACCGTTCGGCTCCTAAATCGCCCATGGCGCACAGGTGGCCACTACGTTAGAAGAATGCTGCTGTCCGTCTGTGTGCCGACCATGGACCTCGACGAAAAAATACAGATACCGTCATATCCTACCACGAGGATTGATGGCACGTCCGACGCTCCAGCCGGTGCCAACATCGTCTTTGTGCTTAATCTGAACAGCTGCCATTTGTAAGCCTGGTGGATGCTCGAGATCGGCACAAAATCGTGCATGCATCATTCAGTAGCCGCCACCGGACCAGGATGCCATTAGGCGCTGTGGGTGAGAACACGACTTGCGCACGTGCCGGGTGTGGTGCCAGCTGATGTGGCATCTGAATGTGTTCGACACTTTGATGGTGTGATCACTCTCAAACACGGGAACACTCTCACAGAGGCACAGGACCGACTTGAGAATGTGCTGTCTCGTCTATCACGCTGGCCTGACCATTGACCTGAATAAGTGTTCGCTGATCATCGTAGTGACGTTTTCTGGCCAAATTGTATCAGAATCCGGCATGTCATTGACCCTGGGAAATTATCACTGGCGCGAACGTGGCCGGTTCCGCGCGCCGCAAAGGAGTTTCAGTGATTCCTGGACTTGACCAGCTTCATAAAATTTTTGCGCAGCCTTGCAGTGATGGCGGTGCAGTCGTTTAGCTGGACTAAAAATGACGTCATACGCCTGGTCATCAGAGGCACAGCAGAGCTTTGGCGCTCCTTACACTGGAAGTGTGATGCCACCGATACCGGAACTTTGACTCCTCCCGGAACTTTAACCGCCCCGTAACTCGACAGCCCCATAACTTGACAGCCACGTAGCTCCGGAACGAACTGACAAATCGAAATGAAACCAAGTGTAATGTATAGCTCAACGACATTAATCAGTTCAGAGTTAGGACACCGAATTACTTTGTAGGTGTTCACTGATGGGGGATTCCAAGACAAATCTACCAGGCGAAGGGGTGATTGTCCACCCTCATGTCTCAGATTTTGATCAAAATTGGTGTATGGAGTGTTCTTATGCCCTGAATCCACTTGTGTAAATTTTTATTCGATCAGGCCAACAGTTCAGGAGTTATAGCCTCGGGAATTTCATTCGGCCAAGCCGGGCTGTCAACAGAGCCCAAGCCAAGAAAGGGCCCCGGACTTGATGGACAGGGTCTACGCGTCTGAAAAGGGTCCTCCAGCTTGCCGGAAAAGGCCCTGGGTCGTCAAAGAGGGCCCATGAAATGAC